>JAYDZE010037203.1:0-26959 GCA_034509125.1 Monilaria moniliformis
ATGGACTCTACAATCGTACCTATTTTGGCAACAGAGCTTCCTATCGAGAAACATGCAGCTACAATGTTTACAGACAGCAAATTCAAAGATATACAAGCAGAAATAGTTCAAGCATGCTTCAATTGTCGTGTTGTTGAGATGTCGAAGATGGATAATAGTGAAAAATATAAAGTTTTGGACCACAATGGTAATACGTTTGTTGTTACTTATGTATTCCAGCATGATTCATATGAATGTGGTTGCAAATTGTTTGGAAGGATGGGCATATTGTGTAGCCATATATTTTTTGTGTTCAAGAATAGAGGCGTGAAGTTGATTCCTGAAAAATATCGTAAGTGCCGGTGGCTAAAGTCGTCCTTGTTAAACGTTGTCCATGGCAACTCGAGCACGGTCTTGGTAGAGCAACTATTTTTGGATGATAAGCGCAATGCAATGAATAAATTGTATGGAGCATTTTATGGTTTAGTCCAAAAAGTTCAGGGCAATATAGATCATATATCGTTACTTACATCGGCTATTGAAGACGCAGGTGTACAAATAATTGGGGAAGGTGTGGTACCGTTAGCCTCGCAAAAGAGAAAGATGATTGAGGAATTCTATGGTGTTGGCAAACCTGATGTAATTGACGTATACCCCCCTACGGTAGTAAAAACAAAGGGTTCGGGAAGCAGATTGATATCAAGGAAAGAAAAGGCTATTAGGGAGATGAACAAAGCAACTCGTCGCTGTGCAAAATGTGGTGAGTTGGGTCACCATGACTCTAGGAATTGCGACAAAGTAAAAGAGCAGAAGAAGAAGAAACTGCACAGCTCAGCAGAGCAATGACTCTTATCTTCGTGGTTGATTATTGTTTATTTTTAAGATTTCGTATTCTTTAGATATAAACACTACATTTATATTTAATTCATTGACTTTTATTTTTATTTTAATATTTACGACAAACACGTTTTTTTTCAATACTTAATTACAATCAGATGTATCACTATGCCGCATCGTGTTACATGGAATATTCCATTACTATGCTCTTACTATTGCATTACGTACATATGATATTTTCCCTCAACTTAGAAGAGATTCAAATTTATATACACTTAATCACAATTTTCACGCTACATATTCGTGAGCATCAACTCAGCATAACTAGTTCATATAACCTCAATTTTGAATGTGTTATCATCTAATAAATTTTAGCGACATGGACATCTAATTAATTTTATAGCTTCGCATTGTACTTGTTTAACCATTATAGTTCATAACATATGACATTAATGCATTCGTAAATAATCATTGGAACTCGTTATCATACACATGTAACGTGGCATTGGTCAGAATGCTACGTGTAATAATATATTTTTACTTTAATGCAATACAATAAACTGCCACGGTCCTGAGAAATTCGTTTACCACATCGTAAAACGTTGGACATCAAATAACATACATTGGCATAGTGAAAGATCAATTCTTGAACTCATTGCAGTGTATGTCAGAAATCATTACCAAATCCATAATTTGACATTATACATTATCATCCCACGTAAGTACAGTTCTTTTGGTAATCAGGTGAATGGAACTAAATCAACCAACATTAAACGTGATACTATAACATGCAACTACGTTAAACAATATCTTCATCCAGATTTAAAATAAATAGTACGACACAGTGCCAAAAGCAGTCATAAAAACATAAGCAGTAAATTTTCTATAACATATTTTCTTCACTTCGTCTTGTAGTTGGCGATCATCTTCTCAACATTGATCTTACTAGACCTGCTTGCGTTTATGTAATGCAATTCTGCCTGACCTTTATTTTCAAACACCATATGGTTCGTCTCTGCTTGCAATAGCGAGGAACAATACCTCGCCCGCAATGTCCGCAAAACCTTCGTTCCTCTAGCAGTTAGTCCGGTATTCCAGTCACTAATTCGTTGTCCCATGTACGTTTCCAAATGTCGCATTAGATAAACTCCACTATCAGTTTTGTTGACAGAGGTCTTCCAAGGCATTTCCAGTGCGCGAATGGTTGCCCTTTTCATTATGCTTGATTGTTTCAGTCCAACATGCTCAGCAAGATATGTACAAAAGAAGTTTTTCTGTGTAACACACCAAAAATATATTTCATTTATTATAAGATATAGCATCACACCTTTATTCGTTATTCATCATATATTATTAAACACATCATTACCACCATAAGACATTATGTTAATTATACAACTATACTCGTAACTCACCAATGTAGAAGGTGTGTCACCATAGTTTTCCTCGTGGGTAACTTTATCCACATTATTTGAGTTGTCAAGTATGTCGATGTACCCAGCCGTCATGCTAAAACACACCACGTAGTAGTGGTGCTTTGAACATATCGGGAAGAAGACCTATGCATTGAAACAAGTTCTTAAGTATCTTTCACATATTTAAGACAATTTACTTGTTCTGAATTTAGATTGAAATGTCACCATATCGTATTTGTTCCATACGAAGTCAGGAATATTCTGGCTCTCAGCATGCATCCTAGACGAAAACTCATCGAGTGCCCTTTGTTCGTCCCATGTCTCCGGTCTGCTCATTATAGTGCCACTCTGCATAGCATTACAATGATTGTAGTCAGTTTGTATGTGCTTTATAAGATCATCAAACATAATGAAATGATTATTTACTTACGCATGGGTATGTGGTGAAGAAGAGCCTTAAGGGCGACGATGCCGACTTATACTCTTCCATGTGGTTCATGTATGAGCTCCATGCATTTACCACACAATCAGACACGTGCATGTGAGGCACAAGCGTGAATATCTCGGTTTTTGTCACTGTGACGACGTCATCGTCAAAGACAACCCTTTGCCTGAATAAGAGTTTACCATGACATCATATAAACTAATTACGATTCATATACGTAAAACCATCCATAACATGTTTTAGCAATGAAAGCACACTGCCTTTTAATTTCACCTATACTGAGGTAATTAATTAAATTGTTAAAGTTAGAGGTGAAGGGAATTCATTTACCCGTCTATGCTTTCCATAGTCAATATCCAGTAGTACATCTTTCTCTCCACCGCATTGAGAATGGGCGAGATACTAACGGCCCGCTCATTGTATGGTGAACGAAGAGCACGGGATGTTCGCTTTTTTAATTTTGATCGCAATGCATGATGCTTTTCATTATCCTGCAAATATATTTGTAACGCTAATCATCTAAGTAATATAAATGTTTACTTCTTACATCAAGAAGGAAAATAACTCTTTTAAAATCACCTTCTTTGTGTCATTATACACAACAATCGCAGCGCAGTTCGGTTCAACAATCTCAGGTTCAGCGACACATCCCACTCTTTTATCTTTTCCATCACTCAAATTCTTAATCATCATAAAAACAATTTCAAATTACTCAAATCACCAAAAATAACTCATATACCAGAAAATTTGTAGATTTAGCAAATTATACATCACATGGTCTCATCTCAGGCAACCCAAACACTAAAGTGCTTTGCTCATCTCCTAGCTGCTCAAATGCCTGCGAAGAAATATTGAAATCTTATTCACCAATTGAATTTATAATTATTTGGCACCAGATAATATTTTTAGTTCTATCATCACCAAGATTAATGTGCTAAACAAAAAACGCACTACTCACCTCTAAAGCTGATTTCACCATGTCATCAATATTTGTGATATCGGGTCCATCCTATGTTGTTTCCACGTATGTCTCTTTTCCTTTCGGTGCAATTTTTTTGCCCTGCGACTCTTGCTCATTATTGATCCGGTCGCCAACATCACCCTTCTGAAAAATTATATATTACATACTCACAAAACTGATTTTAATACATCATTAAGTGATAAGAGGTAATACATCACAACGTACACATATTCCCATCATAACATTCCATTAGATATATGATAATTTTCAATTAAGCATGCATATGCTACCTCACTATTATCTTCTCCGTGTACTTCCAAGTTGACTAACATAGATGGTCCTTCAACGATGGGATGAACTACACTTTCCGATAGGATATTTCTATTGGCTTCAACTGCAAAAAACTCACACTGCGAAAGATGGTCAAATATGTTGCCTTCTCATGAGCACTAGGTAATTAAAAGTCATTTAATAAAGCAGTTCTTTTTTCAATGAAAGAGTGACACCAATTGTTCGACGTCAACTAAATCCACACGACGTTCGAAGGGTTCACACTAACACACTTATATAATTGGTCTTCGCAAACTAAAAAAAAATTAGACGAAAATAATCATATAGCATAGATATGCTAACCATTACTATTAATAACTCCGTACATTACAGTTATATAATAGGTTCATGACCACATTATATTCCATTCATTATAGCGTAGCAAAAAACAAAAAGTGGTTAGCATCCCATTACTATTACAAAACAGGTCATTTATCAATAGACTACCAAGCGCCACCATTCAAAGATATTAGTCCACTAGCATATATTAGCAAAAAAGCATGAAGCATTGTTTTTCTAGAGATATATCAGTTCATCTTACTTCATCATCGCTAACTCCAAGGCTGAAGCTGGGAAAATCATTTTTGTTGGATATGTTAGTCCTCTTGTCCACCACTTTCATGACAGCGTCTACTGCCTCGATCCACTCGGCATTGTTAAGATCAGCCGCCGTCATTGCTTGAGTCAAATTTGCAACTGTGTCGGCATGCACACTTGGATCTTCTAAACCAAGCCCCATAACCTCCCTCGCAGCATCGCAGACGACCTTGAAGCAGCCTGTTCCACGGATGGTCGCCGGCGTTTCCTCCAATCGATTTATTAATGTCGTCATTGCAGTCGCAACACCCTTTACAGCATCCATCAGTTTGTCCAATGACTGTGCGACTTCGTCCACTGGATCTTCACCCTTGCCATCATTCAGTGCTACGTGTTCAGCGTCCTTATCACCCTTTGTTTCCATCTCCACGACTTGCACAAGTGGCAGTTTTTCCCTTTTCAGTCTTGGCTCCAGACACCCTTTTCCAAACATCCCGTAGCTCAATTCTTCTTTTTCTCTCATCTTGAGCAATTTCCCAGTCCACCCCTTGACAGTGGGGAATGCTCGCAGCACTGTCCTCCTATAGTGTACCACCCGGTCCACGTAGAAATACTGCACCCCATAACGAGCACATCACAGAATAATACAATTCTTAATCTTAACTTATATTCTATCTAAGACAATAACCAGGAGCATGCCAATCAAAAATTGTAATACTCAAACCGCGAATATCAGTACCTCACTTAAAAAAAAACACCATCACTATTCAACATGTACACCATCACAGTGCGATGCATTATGCAGTATTACAGATCATCAATTCAAACAGATACCATCAGTAGTCAATGACCAGACCATAATAGTCCAATGCACTATGCAGTATAAAAGTAAAAAATCAATTCATATATCGATATATATGATTACTAATTGAACCAATTCACTGACACCACCATCACTGAACATTTGCTCCACAAATATCCAAGCAACAACATGCATTATTAAATATCGCATATACCATCATAGTTAAAGCACTCGAGCATGTATATACTGTCCATATAAATCAAATATTAGTCATAGCCAATTATCATCATAACACTTCACAATTACCATCACACCTCAACTATAGCCCACTCCGCAGTAAAAAATAGGTCAGAGTAATAAAAATTTCAAATATCTTTCCAAAACAGGTAAAGAAAACTCACCACAAGAAAAGCAATTGGTCCTGTGTAAGGCGTCGACGGGTTGTCCTTCCAGCTCTTAATTGACAGCTGAAGTATGTCAATCACGTATGCACACCAATTGAATCTTCGAACTTCCGATATGTTGTCAATGTAGTCCAGGATCTTCGGTTTCACATAGCCATCTGCCGTCCCCTCTATGAGTGCATGCTCCATAAGGATTAAAAAAAGTTTCTTGAACCAAGTACCACCGTCGACGTCCTTCACCATCTGATCACGAACGTATCCAAATGACATCATATACTTCCCCTTTGGACAACCCTCTGAAATCTCCTCTATCAGCTTTATGTTATTCTGCCTTGCCTTGCGTTCAATCTTTATGTCACCTCGAGGGAAACCGAATGTCAGCTCCACATCTTCTTCGATAATGTGTAGACCCCGAGGGCTTTGTAGTCTAATACTGCATGTCACCGGCTCAAACTTTGTTAGCAGCCAATAGGCCAACTTCCCCGGTATCTCCTTGACTTCGAAATGCATCAAGCCTCCAAAACCCATGTCATGGACTGCTTGGACCTGCTTCTCGTTGAGATCCTTCATAAGCTTCACAAAGAAACATGGACTCCTCCTGATAGCTACACGGGCAGAAGTTGGTGGGCGTGGGGAGTTGGACATTTTCTTCCGCTGTTGTTCGAGAATCCTTATTAGCGGAACCTCGCTATCAAAATCGTCGTCATCTGGATCTCGGCGTCTCTTATGCACTGCATTGGCAAAGCATATCACCCATAATAATAATTTTGAGACATAATATTACATACTAAATAGGTTCCATATGCTACAAGCTTAGCACTTACTAAAACTAGAACACAGAGCATTATTTAATGGAAGAAGAGACATCTCTTATTATTGGCATAGTCTCATCGATGCAAATAACAATCTTATAGTAGAATTTGTTAACTTAATCTTTATCATTACATATGGAAAATATATGTATGACGCCATATCTCACAAGAAAAAACTGCATAATAAATCGTTTGCGCTACCAATTTTTGTCTCTTGATGCATTTTATTGATTCGAATATAATCTAGTCACACATAATATTAGATCCATTTAAATTTTTTAGCATTACAGATCATATTCATTTTTCATCAAAATATCACTTATACATCATTACTGTGTGACATTCACTTAACCAATGTGCAAACACACTATTCACTTTATTTTTTAGCAATATAAACATGCAGGACTGGTCTAAACATGCTGCACAGATTTAGCAAAACAAACACGCGCGAAAAAAAAAATACCACTTAACATGCAATTAACCAGACTTCAAATACATTATGCATTTTTTTCAATCCAAAATATTCTATAATCACTTCATCATAAATCTAAAAATGTAGCAGAAATTAATCAATTACGGGCCACAAATAAAATAAAACATATCAGATAAAGAAGGTTAAATCCAGAATCCTCAATTTTTAGCTATAAAACAATCACAGATCATGGAATATATTACATTTATTCAATACATAATGTTTTCCTAAAGTGAACTGTAACGATTAGGGTTGTATATTTTGGGCAAAATACTGAAATCATGAACAAATGTAAGCCACTACGAAGATGAAATAGAATGCATGTCGGCATTTTAAACAATCTTATGTTGTGCGTTTGTGCAGTTGTGTTGTATGATTCTAAACAGTTTATCAGGTATCATACGAGTCAGTTCTTAGGGCTTACCTTTGGAAGACGACGCCTTGTTCTGGATACAAAGTTTCTTAGCAGCCATTCTTTCGGTGATTCAAACTCCACAGCAAATGAGAATCTTGTTTGTAAATAATGTAGTAGTACAGTGAAGAAACGTATTTAATGTGATGTCTCTCTTCAGGCCTCGAATGCAGAGAGGGAGATGGAACGATGGAAATAAAGTTGATACGAGTGGATAGATTTCTCTGCAGATACGCAATGATAGTGGACAGATCTTTGGAGGCGAATCAGCTTCCCCATAGAAATCGGATGAATCAAAATTTATTGTGGCCGCGTTTTTTAAAATTTACCTTTATGTCCTTACGATGTATATACCAGTCTTCTATGATGCAACGCGTGTAAGGTATGATCTAGCCATTGATTTACAAATCCAATGATTCATAATTAGTCTTTGTTATGCATTAAGGGGTTGTTCTCACCCTAATGCAACCCTATATATATATATATATATATATATATATATATATATTAAATATAAATTGAAGGGTTAATTTTATTTTATTTTTTATAGTTATCAATTTTATCAAAATTACCATTGAAGTGTCAAATTAGTTGTCAAACAAGGCGTGGAAATATGTAATAGTTGCACCTAGGGCCAATGCATCGGGCCAGCCCATCGGATTCCGGGTTATGGGCTAATCAGGTTCGGGCTAATTGCGTGCGGGCTAATCGGGCCGGAATCTTATCGGGTTATAAATTTCCAACCCTAACCTCTAAAATTAGCGGGCTAGTCGGGTCAGTCTAGCGGGTTAGGGCTGGACTGTCATCCCTAGTGAATGTGTTTTGGTATGGACTCTTGTTGTAAAGAGATGTGCTAATCAAGTGGGAGAATGTCAAATAAATATGTGATCCGCATTGAGGCATTTTGTCAAACACTTCGTGTGTGTTCGACAATAATGTGGATATATCAAGTTGGTTTTGATGGAAAACCTTGTATATATATAGCACATAATTTGGATTCCTACCACTCGATGTTCTAATACACATTTATACACTATCTATACATGAACATAAGAGGGTAGATGCATCCAAATTGCAGCGAGAATTCAAGTGATTCATATCCTATTTACATCACGTATCAATGATTGAATGTTAGTGATCTTTTCGCTTCCGCTTTACGTATTTTTAATAGTTGGCTTGAAAATGCGTTTGGTTTTGAATTCTAACACGTAAAAGAATATATATAATTAATCTTAATTAGTCGCGTCACCTCCGTGGCCGTGTTGGTGATTCCTATATATAACCGCCGTCCCTTCTATTCTTCACCACACACTCTCGAAATCAATCATTCCCAGTCCCGATTGGAATATTAATAAAATAATGGCGGATTCCGCTGCCGGCTGAGCTGGAGGCCGGCGATCGCGAGCTCTCGGATTTCATGGGGAAGAAAGAAGAGGGAGAATTTGATGAGAAAGTTAAGGTTTCAGAGGAGGGAGACAGGAAAAAACAGGAAAGCCTGGGCGAAAAGTTTCAACGATCAAACAGCTCCAGTAGCTCTGTAAGTTCCCTCCATTTCCAAACCGATACATTTATCTCTAAATTAGTTTGTATCTCTCTTCTTTATAATATAAAATACTAATCATTTAAGTGGACTTATGTAGTTTTCTATCGAAGATTGGAATTGCAGATGTAATGTTATTTAAGAATTGTCAACTGTAATAAATAACATAATGTTTTATCTTAATTATTATTGTTCATATGATTTTTAAATTATTATAAATATAACATCATTTTTTATCATTACAATATTTTCAATTTTGTATGACAAAAGTTATCCCACGATTGATTTAGTTTTAAGTTTATCTTTCTTAAAAAGATAAAGGAATATTACAAATAAAATAAAAATAAATGTTCAGTATTGTAATTGCAAAGTTTTGAAAATTATGTACATAAAAAATAGTCTAAATATTGTGTCATGATTTGCGGCAACTAATTCATTGATAACAGAGATACATATATTTGTCTGTCGATCAATTGGATGGTATCATTACAATATATATTCATATAAATTGTTGGAAAGATTGAGAAAATCGTTATTAAAGGAGGAAAAGATCAATCAAGAATTTGTAATAGAACAAGGATTTTATATCCTTGCATAGTTTCTAGATATGCACTTATAAAGAGGTGATGTAAACTTTACAAAGATTAAGAAACAATTTACAGAAAACTGATCCTACTCTATTCCTTACAATATGAACCCTATACCATTCAACATGGTATCAGAGCGGGTGAAATTAGGAACCCAAATGTGTCGTCATTGTTCTGATTAACCCTTCTAGACCCTTATCCAGATCAAAGAATACCTGTAAAAATCAAACCAATAACCATGTCAGACATTACAACTTCTGAGCAGAACCAATAGATTGCAAAAACATCACGAAACAATGAAAACGTAATCTTAGCCATCAAACTTGATGGGAGAAATTTCCCATTATGGTCCCGACTTATTCAAGTCGTCATCGATAGCCGAGGGAAGACAAGTCAAATAACGGGTATGCCGCCTCCTCCCCGCATCAGTGACCCAACATACCTGCAATGGGAAGAAAACGACCTCACGGTGTTTGCTTGGATCGTACAAAACATCGAAACAAGGTTAGTACACAATTTTGTCCAACATCGGACAACTTTAGCCCTATGGAAGAGCCTCAATGTCACATATGGAAGTGGCACTGATCCAGTACAAATTTATGACTTGGAAGTTCGAGCAAACAGATCAGCCAAAATCAACACACTCTCGAAGATTATTAGAACGACCTACAGGCCACTTGGATGGACATCGATCAAAGACAGAGTTGTCCAATCCGATGCTGTGAAGAAGACATCAACCAATACAACCTTCATGTTGAAAGCCGCCGCCTTTTCTAGTTCCTCGCCGGCCTCATCGAGAACTACGAGAATGTCCGAGGGACATCTTAAAATAGCAACCCCCGCCCTCAGCCGAAGCTGCCTTCGCTCGAGTTAAGCGAGAAACCGCAAGACTCCAAATTCTCAAATCGGTGACCGAAGGTGGCGACAGGTTATCACCGGGCATCGGATCCGGCTTGGTGGCTTGCAATTAGGTACCTCCGAAGCTGGATTGGAGCAAACCCGTATCCAACAGTGCCAAGATCCAGTAGCCCAGACACCTCTCCCGCTCTGGTGGACCATCAGCGCGGGAGAAGGAGAATGAAGAGAAGGACAAGCTCTTCTGCACCCATTGCGGCATGGCTAGACATAACCGAGAGCAATGCTTCAAGCTCGTCGGGTTTCCCGACTGGTGGGAAGAAATAAAAAAGAAGAGTAAGGGACGAGCTGCCGTTGCAGCCAGTGGAGATGAAACAGAAATAGGCAGCGCCACCGTCACCATGGGTGGCCCAAGGACCTCCACATGTCACGGCGATGAACGGCTGACACCAATTTCTGGCAGCACCAGTGAAGCGGCGGGAAGGGCAGCGGCTAGGAGTTATAATGGTGAAAGGGGCGCCCAACTTAGAGGTATAGGGTTTGGTGATAATCGAAATTATATACAGAACACCCCAAATATGCCTTTATTACACTTGCAGCCCCATATTTATCATCAGTTCCTCAGTGCACCTTCTACTTCCCGAAAATTACGTGTGAAACCCCATATTAGTAATAAGTTGTGGACTGAACCCATTTCTTGTAACAATATCTTTCAAGCCTTAGATCAAAACCCTATTGCATGTACTGCTCAACATAAATCGGATAAAAAGGATCGTGCTTGGATATTTGACCGTGGAGCCACCGACACCATGACATATGACCAAACTGATATTTTGAAACCATCTGAACCCTGAAAATCTCAAGTTCGGACTGCTAACGGGGAATTAACTAGGGTGTTAGGGGGAGGAACTGTGGAAATTTCTCCTACACTTTGTTTGTCAAATTGCCTATATGTTCCCTCGCTTTCCCACAAGCTTCTTTCTATCAGTCATGTTACCAAGGAGCTAAATTGCACTGTGATGATGAATCCACATTTTTGTGTCTTGCAGGATATCAGTAAGGGGAAGATCATTGGACGTGGCACTGAAAAACAGGGGTTGTACTATGTGGACGAAATTGCATAACAAGGAACTGTGATGCTCGCTCACGGCACTGCTCATCGGGAAATGTGGCTTTGGCATAGACGTCTCGGTCATCCCTCCCCGGGTTATCTGCATTTTCTTTTTCCTACTTTAGTTCAAAATAAAACCTTGCAATGTGAGACGTGTATGTTAGCTAAAAGTCATAGGCAGTCTTTTAAGTCTATTCATACTCGAACTCAATCCATTTTTTCGTTAGTACATTCGGATGTTTGGGGCCCTGCCCCTGTCTTGGGAGGACAAAATTTTAAATATTTTCTCTTATTTATTAATGACTGCACCAGAATGACCTGGGTCTATTTTCTCAAAAATAAATCTGAGGTATATGATAAATTTGTCCTGTTTTATGCTATGATACAAACCCAGTTTCAAACATGTACCAAAACTCTTAGGTCAGATAACAGGGGGGGAATATGTCAGCACTGCCATGAAAACCTTCTTTGCAGAACAAGGTTTTATCCATCAAACCACATGTTCTTATACACCTGAACAAAATGGGGTAGTAGAATAGAAAAACAGAATCCTCCTTGAAATGACCCGAGCCTTACTGATTGAGTCTCGGGTTCCCCAACATTTTTGGCCAGAAGCCCTTGCCATCTCAGTGTACCTTATCAATCGTCTTCCTACTAAGGTACTTCACTCAAAAACACCTCTTCAGCTTTTGTCCCAATAGTCTCTTTATCCCTCAAACCTCATGTGTTTGGATGTTCTGTGTTTGTGCATATTCCCAAACATAATCGCACAAAGTTATCCATCTGTGTTGTGAAATGTGTCTTTGTGGGTTATGGAATCCAACAAAGGGCTATCGCTGCTATGACCGTAGAACCCGTCAAGTTCATACTACTATCAATTGTGACTTTGTTGAAAATGAATACTTTTACCATCTTAGTGGTCAGGGGGAGAGTAGGGATGTTTTTGACCCCCTAAGCTGGTCACCAAAGTCCTCTGTGTCATATATGTCACCACATTTTCCTGAAGTGGAGCCAACAGAAACAGTTAACAATTCTGCTGTGCAAACGTCTGACACAAATGTACAGACTCCTGAGACACATGATCCCACTCCAACTTCTTCCCCCACTCCACTGATATCTGAGGTAATAAGTTTTGAACCTACTGAATTACCTAATGAGGCGTATGTTTCTGATGATATGGAAAGTGGAGAACAGGAGGAAACCGTGGCTATAGATGGAGATGCAAGACGTTATACTCTCCCTCCAAGGACTACATGAGGCATTCCACCAAAACGGTACTCACCAGAGAGGACGAGACATCAGTCGAGATATCCCATGACACATATTTCCAGAGGGAGTCTCTCAGAGACAGCCAAGGCCTTCGAGGCAGTTCTATATGAAGGAGAAAACATTCCACGAACAATGGATGAAGCCATTGAATCAGAACAATGGAGAAAAATAATGGAGAAAAAAAGAGAGGAATTAATCAGGAATAAAACATGGGAAAAGAGTCATCTCCCTGAAGAAAAGAAACCCATTGGATATCGGTGGGTGTTAACTATTAAAAGAAAACCAGATGGCACGACTAGTGGCAAAGGGGTACACTCAGATGTATGGCATAGACTACGATGAAACCTTTTCCCCAGTAGCTAAAATGAACGTCATTCGGGTCCTTCTATCCATCGCTGCAAGTCGGGACTGGCCCCTTCATCAGTATGACGTTACTAATGCCTTTTTACATGGTAAACTGAAGTAGGAAGTTTACATGGAGGTTCCACCTGGCTTTAAGATAGAGTTCAAGAAATGAGAGGTCTGTAAGCACAAGAAGACTTTATATGGGCTAAAACAGTCACCAAGAGCATGGTTCAGGAGATTCACTGCAGCGATGCAAAAATATGGTTTCACACGGAGTAATTCTGATCACACTCTGTTCGTGAAGAAAAATGGGGACTTAGTCACCTGTCTAATTATATATGTTGATGACATGATAATTACATGGAGTGATGTTGAAGAGATTGAGCAGCTGAAACAAAGTTTATTTGCAGAATTTGAGATGAAGAATTTAGGAGATCTGAAGTATTTATTAGGTATTGATGTCCTAAGGTCTCCTCGAGGAATTCTCATCTGCCAGATGAAGTACATTCTTGATCTACTTGCAGAAATCGGGTTGCTAGATTGCAAACCCTCAGACACACCCAAATCACTTAAGGATCAGCACCAGCAGATCGAGGACAATATCAGCGCCTAGTTGGCAAACTTATCTATCTATCTTATACTCGGCCAGACATCGCATATGTTGTAGGAGTGGTAAGTCAGTTTATGCATTGCCCTCAAGCTGATCACATGGAAGCTGCTCTAAGGATTGTAAGGTATCTCAAGGGAACCTATGGACACGGCCTTTTGTTCAAGAAAAGTAGTCACCTGGAGGTTTGTGGCTACACCGATGCAGATTGGGCAGGTAATCTGGTCGATAGAAGATCTACAACCGGATACTTCACATTTGTAGGATGAAATCTTGTGACATGGCGAAGCAAAAAACAGAAAGTTGTGGCATTATCGAGTGCAGAAGCAGAATTCCGAGGAATCAAAAGTGGTCTTACTTAGATTTTATGGATGCGCAAGTTGCTTGGTGAGAGTAGTTTCGCTCCAACTCATACGTGTCAGATCTTTTGTGATAACAAAGTTGCGATCAATATATCAGGAAATCTAGTCCAGCATAATAGAACCAAACATGTGGAGGTGCATAGGCATTTCATCAAAGAGAAAATCGAGTCTGGGGTTGTCGAGCTTCCATATATCAGATCTGAGGGTCAATTAGCAGATATCCTAACCAAAGCATTCACCATCAAAAACATTGTAGACGTTTTGGGCAAGTTAAGTATCGGGAATCCTGTTACTTAACTTGAGGGGGAGTGTTGGAAAGATTGAGAAAATCGTGATTAAAGGAGGAAAAGATCAATCAAAAATTTGTAATAGAATAGAGATTTTATTTCCTTACATAGTTTCTACGTATGCACCTATAAAGAGGTGATTTAAACTTTACAAAGATTAAGAAGCAATTTACAGAAAACTAATCCTACTCTATTCCTTACAATATGAACCCTATACCATTCAACATAAACAAGATAAAAAAATGTACACATAACTTACATTAGCAACGGTTTAGAAAAAAAATGAAATAAAATCTGCCAATTATCATATTTTTTCATGGAGTGATTGAGATTATGTATTGTTTGATTGATGATTGCAGTTGGATGATGAAGAAATAGGGGAACATGGAGAGAAGAAGAAGAAAAAGAAGGGTTTGAACGAGAAAATTACAAAGAAACTCTCTGGAGAAAAGGGAAAAGAGAAAGACACAAATGTACCAATTGACAAGTGTGATGACAAACCAGCTCAACAGGCTGAAGAGAAGAAAGGGTTCCTAGATAAGATCAAGGAGAAGCTGCCCGGCGGCAAGAAGGCGGAGGAGGTGGCTTCGCTGCCGCCAACGCCTGCAGTGGCAGTCGAGTGCGCCGCCACTCCACGGGCGGAGGAGAAAGAGAAGAAAGGGTTCTTGGACAAGATCAATGACAAAATGAAATTTGGACCCGAAAAAGGGTTCTCTGATTGTGATAATGGTGTTGTTTGGTTTGTTAAGGGTGTTAAATTCGGGCTTTGTATACTATATTTTTTGAGAGAAGGGCTCTGTATTTTGTTAATTAGAGATTTTCTTTCTTGATTTTTTATTCAACAATATACTTGGCTACATTTGTAATGATCTGAGGTTAATACATATAGAATTAACGTAAAGTATACGAGGAATTGACGTCTTGAGAACTAGAGGTATATATATTATTGGCAAATGAAATAAACAAATGTTTCACATCGATGCAAAGAAAACACTAGAATCACTATATAAGTCTCATAAGCTATCTCACTTATCACCAATTGGTTTTAAGATGAAACTCCATGTATTTCTATCATAGTATTACAATGGGTCGACAACTGTGGACTGAAATTTTAACTAACCCAGCCCTCAAAGGTGCACATTTGATTAGACAAGTTCCAAAATATTACTTATACTTTCAAAAACATTATAGTATAAAACCATATAAATAATATACTAGCGCCAAAATGCAAAGACATACGTAACACATATAAAACAAAATCAAATAAGATGAACGTATATACATTAATGTAACATTACATTTATGTTTTATCATAGAGAATAAGGTCTATTGGGACAGAGAAGATAATATTACTGATAGCATCTTTCTTTTTTTCAATTTATTTATTCCGTTAAAGATAGACGGATATAGAATTTGGATGTTTTTCTGATAGATGTTATGTATATTTGTTTATTCTTGCTATAAATTTTACCTATTTGATGTTGTCATCTAGGGTCATGCAATCAACATGTTATTATAAGTTACATTACTTATTACGCATATATACACGAAATCTGCACATATTTTGATTTACAGACAAACTTTAAAAATTATAAATAAATACATAAACTTATGTATTATTGAGAAAAAATTTCACAATCTAAAAAATTTTCACAATCTAAATTTTCCTTTAAATTGAATTTGACATAACATTCTCCTTATCAAAATGACATTATAAACTTTATGCTCTTTTTTGTTGTTTAGCAGTCATTTTATTAGCAATTGTGTCCATTTTACCTGTTAATTGATACCAGTGAAGTATCCACTTAACCTGCTTTTACGTATGCGTACTTCAAACGGCTGGATTACTTCTCAACTGAGTGTAAGTATTCATTGCATATTTCCTCGCACTTTTACTTGTTTGGTCAAAGCTTTTAGAAACTGTCTAGGTATCTAGTGACTTTCTTTTAAGCCTACTTCTCTCCAACCTTAATGCTTTGAAGACCTGTTGCATCACTGCATTATAATTTGGAATTGCAGGCATATATTCTCCGAATGCTTATCGTGGCTTTGCTCGCGAATTCATTAAAGATTTAGAGATGATCAGGTCCTATAATGTGTTCCGAAATTGGTGTAGTCGTAAGTATTACGTAGGGAGCGTTTGCTTTGAGGTATAATGAAAATGACGGATAAGAAAATTCCCTCTCTTTTAATCTCTCTCTTCTTTTCCATCCTTATTTATATAAAATGATTTCACCCTTTCTTATCATCCTTTTCACTCCAAAGAGGTATAGTTTTATCACACCAATACCTCATGGTAATTTTATCCCTCATTGGAGTGAAAATGATGAATAAGAAAGGGTGAAATCCTTTTTTATAGATAAGGAGGGATTTAAAGGAAGATAATTTTCTTATTCCTAATTTTCCTTATACCTCAAAGCAAACGCACCCTTATACTTTTATTTTGGTGTAACATTGCATTCTGTGGTTTGTCATTTTAGGCCTAGATCTATACTCGACATCATAAAATCTTGTGAAGATTTTAGGATAGCAACTTATACAAAAATGCCAGAGCAAGGAAATTGTGAAAGATGCGGTTACATTTCCAGCCAGGTTAGGATGCAACTTGTTTTGCCTACCATTTAATCTTGTTGAGATCCCTATTTCTTGTCCCACATCGACTTGGTAATGTTCCTGTTTACATATGCTTGGATAACCCTCCCCTCTTATAAGGCCTAAGGGAGTGAGTGGCCCAATTTTACAAAGTCCCTTTTTTACATGTACTACTTGAAATTAGTCCCTTGAATCTTACATGTACTACTTGAAATTAGTCCCTTGAATCTTACATGTACTACTTGAAATAAGTTACTATTCTACATTTGCTTTGCAATGTTTCTGCTTGTCCATGTTGCGCTAATAACTGCAGTTAAGCACATAACCTTGCAACCTGTTAATATGTTGTCCCATAGATGATTGAGAAGCTACCAAGCAAGCTCTTATGTAGAGGGTTTAAGTTTGTAGAACTGATTTGTGCAATTGAAATGTCGCATATGTCATTGACGTGGCCATTTTGAAACTAATGTTCCTGGGATCTATTTGAGTGATCATTTAAATTGGCAAAAATCTATAGAAGGAACTAATTAGTTTACTAGTTCATTATATTTCAGATAATTGTGCCTGTTACAATATTGTTAAGACCGTAAATGTCTTACACATGTCTAATAAATGCAGAAATGGTGTAAAGCATGTGTTCTACTAGATGGTCTTAATCGAGGTTTGCCTAAGCAAGGTATTGGTCAGACCCGAGGGTTGGATGCTGAGCGCAACAAGGATAACGGAGAAACTAATGGAACAAAGAGTTTACAGAGCAAGCAATGCGGATCACTCGACTTCTGATTCACCCGTGCAGTTTGGCGGGTTTGAAATCCTCGTTCAGAAACAGGCGCTTAAGAGAGGTTGCAATTAGCAGTTCCGGAATTTGTTGCAGTTGTAATTCACTAATCACTATGGATTTGCCAGTATTCCTCCTGCCTGGGAAGCCATCTTTGATCTTGAGTAAGTCCAAATTAAGCAGATCATATTTATATGGATATCGGTAACTTTCTGTATTTTGTAAAATCATTTTTCGGATTTTTTAGGCTCATCAAATTTTGGTTTAGCTGAAGAAAGCATGTATACACTTGCGAGTTTTGATGATTGTATAATACTGATTTTTCAATAAATTCTGTTTACAATTTGCAAGGATTGACTAGCAATGTGTGAATAAATTCGGATTGCCTACTTGGTTGTTTACTAGAAATGGATCGTTTACTCCAAAATAGAAAGGATAATTCCCGGATGACGTTTTTTTATATTATATTAATATAAATTATATATATTTTTAGGATATTGTATTATTATTATTTAATGTTGATTGTTGTTATGTTAATTATTGATATTTTTTTTAAATTTTGTAGTGAAAACTGAAGAAAAAAAGTTTTTATTTATTATTTCGGTAATTTTAGATTAATTAAATAGATAATTGGTTGATAGTAGGCAGGAATCGATAACAAATGCGCAATGAAAGCAACGGAAGCGACATTTTGATCACACAACCTTTTTGAAGAAATAAGTGAAGGCAGAAGCGGAGGAAGAAGGAATGCGATTTCAATAAACGATCTTACGACTAAGTAAAAGAATAGCTCGCGCGTCAGCAAGAGATTATGAGGTTGTTATTCAACAACGAAATAAGTCAGTTACAGAGGAAGATACAAGAAGAGCGTGAGAGTATATAGTTTAGATATTCCTTTGTTGTAATCATTTGGAATGAATTCAGTTGTAAAGAATCTCTTGAGCTCTCCCGGTGGAGATTTGAGTTGTACACTTTCGTTAGTTTATCAATAAAATTCTGATAATTCCTCTAAATTGCATCAGTGGTATAAGAACTGAAGATCCTTGGCCATGGCGAAAGAGACTCGTTCTCACGATCTAGAGAAGCGAATGGGTGAGATGTTTCATAATTTGGATCAGAAGCACGAAGAGTTGCGACAACAATCAAACGCTCAATTTGAACATTCTGAAGCTCGTTTTGAAGAATTAGCCCAACTAATTTGAGCTATAAACTTGCAAAATCAAGCGATAACTGCTTTGGCCGGAACATCAACAGCGGTGCCCGGTAGCAGTGAGGAACCACACACTTCAATGGTCTTAAAAGTAATTGGGGAAAGTCAAAGCGATTGGAGTTTCTCAAGTTTGACGGTTGGTTGATGCGGGCTGAATATTTCTTTGAAGTGGCGGATGTGCAAATGAGTGAGAGGGTGAAGGTAGCGGCATTACACTTGGAGGTGAAGGCGTTGCAGTGACGTCATGGATTCGTAAGTTTGTGGGGAGAGACGACGTATGGCGAAAGGCACGCATATGTGCAAGCGATGACAACCAAATTCGGATCGAAGGCCTTTAAAGATCCACTCTCCGATCATCAAAATCTAAAACATATATCTTCCTTACAAAAATTACATGGATGCATTGATGAATTATATCCACGTACTGAAATTCGTGAGGACCAAGATTTAAGTTTAGTTCTATCTAGTTTAATTGATGAGCTGCAAATGCCAGTTGGAATGTTTAAACCTACTTCATTAGCCGATGCTTATGCTTTAGCAAAGTTACAAGAGTTTATAGTAGTTGCTATACATAGGAGGCCTAAACCACAATTTAATACGTCATCATATTCTTCTTCTTCTTCTACCCTAAGTGTTAAACCTATCACACTCACAACATCAGGGCTGATACCGAATGATCCTCATCCAATTAAAGACCCTTTTCCACCTATAACCTTACCTGCTTGTGGGGGTGCGGGAATCACCAATAGGGAAATGGATGAAACAACATCAAAGGGGTTATGTTTTTGGTGCGATGAGAAATACACACCGGGTCATAATTGCCCGAAGAGAAAGGTGTATGCAATGCAACTTGTGGATGCAGACAATGGAGAGATAATAGATGAAAGTGAAAGGGATGAGTTGGCTTCCAATTTACACAAACCATGTGGGGACTTGAGGGCACACAAACCATGCAGATTTGAGGAGAGTGTCAAAAACGGAAGTTGGGGATTTTGGTGTATATGGGGAGTAGTCACAACTTTCTTGGTGCAAGGGTGGCACACAAAGTTGATTTACGCGCCGACACCAGCTTATTCAACTTTGGTGGAGGTGATGAATGATCAAACCTTACACTGTAATCCCAAGTGTAAAGGCTTCGAGTGGGAAATGCAAGGAGACATGTTTGTGGCTGACGTTTATGTTATAGAAATTGATACTTATGACTTGATTCTTGGAGCTTAATGGCTAGTGACATTGGGGGATGTTATATGGAATTTTCAAACGTTACAAATGGTGAAGGAGTGTAGGTTGCAAGGGGAAGTATGGCAACCTAAAGAGAAACAACTATATAGTCTCTTCCTATATTCTTAGCAAGTAGAATTAGCTGGAGAAGATGAGAAAGAAGAGGTTAAAATAGGTGCGATAATATCAGATGTGAAAGGGGCTGATGGGTTGTACTATTGTGCTATAGAACTTGTGGAAGCTGAAAGTTTATGGCCGGAATTAGAAGAATTATTAAATTCTTTCCAAGATGTGTTTCAGGAGCCAAAGTCACTACCACCGAAGGGCTGCATGATCATAAAATTATATTGAAGGAATGGGCTGCACTTATTAATATTAGAACCTATAGGTATGCTTCAATACAAAAGGATGCCATGGAGAAAATGAGTGAAGAGATGATGCATTCAGGAGTGATTCGAAACAGCAACAGCCCATACGCGAGTCCCGTTGTCTTAGTGAAAAAAAAGATCTCACGAGTAGAATGTGCATTGATTATAGAGCATTAAACAATATTACAATCAAGGATAAGTATCCTTTACCAATCATTGATGAGCTGCTGGATGAGTTGGGTTGTGCTAAGTGTTTCTCAAAGCTTGACTTAAGATCTAGGGAATTGGCAGGTGAGGATGGCGGAAGAAGACATTGCCAAAACGGCAGTCAAGACTCATGAAGGGCATTACGAATACTTTGTTATGCCTTTTGGATTGACGAACGCACCGGCCACCTTTCAAAGCTTGATGAATTCAGAATTCAAGTTGTATCTAAGGAAGTTTGTGCTAGTATTTTTCTATGACATACTAGTTTATAGTGGTAGTGAAACAGATCATGTGCAATATTTGAAAATAGTCATGCAAACAATGAGAGATCATAACTTGTTAGCTAAGATACTGAAGTGAAATTTTGGCTGCCAAAGGGTGGAGTACTTAGGCCACACTATATCGGCAAATGGTGTAGCTACTGATGTGAAGAAGATAGAGGCTATAACTCAGTGGCCTATTCCCAGAAATGTGAAACAAGTGCGAAGTTTCCTAAGCTTAACTGGATATTATAGGCGGTTTGTGAAGAGTTATGGGGTGATGGCCAGACCTTTGATTGAAATACTAAAGTTAAACACATTTCGGTGGACTGAAGATGTACAAATTGCCTTTGAATGATTGAAGCATGCAATGGCTTCAGCATCGGTGCTAGCACTTCCCGACTTCTCCAAAAACTTTGTGCTAGAAACAGATGCTTCGGGTGGCGGAATTAGAGTTGTTTTTATGCAGTAGGGTCACCCAATGCTTATATTAGCAAGGCTCTATCACCTCGACACCAGTTGCTATCGGCTTACGAAATAGAGTTATTTGCGGTTTTGTTCGCGGTGAGAAAATGGCACCATTACCTACAAATGAAGAAGCTCATTATTTTGACGAATCACCAGAGCTTGCATTACTTATTATAGCAAAGGTTGGGCACTCCTACTCAACAAGCATGTATGGTCAAGCTTATGCGATTCGATTATGAAATCAAATATAAGCGTGGGTCGGAAAATGCCGTAGCGGATGCTCTTTCACGGATTCTCGAAAGAGCTATATGTGTTTTAACTTCATTCATAACAAATCCATACCTCATGTGCTGTGGATGATCAGTTTAAGAATGTACTACATGAGAAGCAACAAGATGATGAGTCTCATCCTCAATTCTCTCTTGTTCAGGGTGAGTTACAGCAAAAGGGACGACTCGTGGAGGGTCATGACCTACAATTGAGGAACCAACTCATTCTTCCCAAATTGCGGGACATTTTGGGGTGCTATCAACTTACAAGAGGCTATCTGCGGTGGTATATTGGCCGAAGATGATTAGAGTTGTGAGGGAATTTGTTCGACTATGTTCGATCTGCTAGAGGTATAAAATTAATCCTTCAGCTCCCGCAGGGTTGTTTCAACCCTTGCCTAGGCCGACGTCCTTCTTCACCGACCTCACAATGGGCTTTATCGAGACGTTGCCCACATCACAAGGTAAAAATGTTATCTTTGTGGTCGTGGATAGACTGAGTAAGTTTGCACATTTCATGCCTATGTCGCACGAACCCACCAACAGCCAAACAAGTAGCTATGCAGTTTCTTAACTCAGTGTTCACGCTTTACGGCTTACCGCACATTATGAATAGTGATCGAGGGTAATTTTTTCTAAGTGCCTTCTGGAAAGAACTATTTTCTCTTCAAGAGGTGCAATTTCAATATTTGGCCGCATATCACCTACAAACCGATGGACAAACGAATGTGGTCAATTGGTGTTCGCAATGTTCCTTAAGATGTGCAATTGGTGAGTTACTGCATTCGTGGGTGAAGTGGTTGTCTCTTGTTCAATACTAGTACATCACTTCTTATCACTCTTCTATTAAAATGTTTCCATTTGAAGCACTCCATGATATTTTCCCGCCAATCCACGTCCCCTATTTTTCACATGATATGAACATAGTTGTTGTGGATGTATTTTTAAGAGATAGAGAAGACGCATTACTACTACTCAAGGCTCATCTGTCACGAGTTGCTGACCGTATGAAGGCACAAGCTGATAAGCACAGGGTTGATCGGAGTTATGCGATTGGTGATTGGGGTATTGCTAAAACTTCAATCCTATCGAAAATTGTTTATAAGAAAGCATCATAAGGGTAGTATCAAGTTGAGGACGTTGTAGGAGCTATCACTTATAAGCTCAAATTACAACCGAATGCTCAAATGCACAATGTTTTCCATGTGTCACAGATTCAGTCGTCTAATGACCAGCAAGGCCCCGTTACAGCTCTTCCTAACATTTCACACATTAGGAAGGCTTATCCCCAAGCCATTCTAGATTGACGCATGGTTCGCCTACACAACAATGTTGTTGCCTAGTGGCTTATTAATTGGAATGAATTTTCCCAACTGACGCTTCGTGGGAGTTCGCGGATGAAATCATTGCTCAATTTCCCTTCTTCCTTGTGGACAAGGAAACTTAAGGGGAGGGCATTAATAACAGACAGGAATTGATAATAAATGTGTGATGAAATCAACAGAAGCAACATTGGATTACACAACCTTTTTAAAGAAATAAGTGAAAGCAGAAGCAGAGAAAGAAGGAATGCGATTTCCATAAACGATCTTGCGAGTAAGTAAAAGAATAGCTCGCGCCACGTCAGTAAGCTGTTATGAGGTTGTTATTCAACAATGGAATAAGTCAGTTACATATGAAGACACAAGAAAAGCTTGAGAGTATTTAGATAAGATATTCTTTTATTGTAACCATGTGGAATGAATTCAGTTGAGATGTTATGGTATATACTGAAAACCAAGCTTCGAGCTGCTTTGTATTTGTAAACCTTATCTCCCAATATATGAGAAGATTATTATTTTGTCACATTGGTTTGCATTTCATACTATGTTATCTTACAAGTTTTTATGATTACGCAAACATGTCTAACTCTTATGCACTATAAACTGACTGGGTGATCAGGTTCTCATTGAAGGTCTATCAGTCGGTTTCTTGCATAAGAAAAGCTAAAGTTTCACAACCTAGATAAACTTAGACAATCTATCGTGAAAGGTTGTAGTGTCAGTCCAAAAGTTTACTAACCTTGGTAAACAAATGACACTAATGTGGTATAGCATTGAATAGATTCACATTGAGATAAGTCTTTCTTACTGATTATTGAAGATAAGGTCTCAGTGATTATTTATTTCTTAACCTTTGTATATAACATTGAGCATACGATGTTGATTATGCATTGCTTTGATTTATCAAAAGGTGCGAGTTTTTCTCGTGTCCCAGGAGAGTCCGGGTTGATAATATCACCAATAGGAGTTCAATAAAGATTGTATTATACAGAAGCCCAGTCGGCTTTAAATTTATTCTAAAGTATAATAAATAATGAATTTTGAACTAGACCACTCACGGTAAAATATATAAATTAATAAAAGCTAGCAACATGCTTAAAATAATTAATGGATATTAGAATCTTAAACACGGAAAATAAATTAATTAAAAAGGAAGCCCGGATTTCTTGTAATTTGGATTCGGACGGGTAAGCCAATACTAAAATTTATAGTGGTATTAATTAATATTCAATTGAGTTTATATTAAATTAAGGCTCAATTTAATTAGTGAAAACCTAATAGGGTGGCCCAGTCCAAATTTCCTTGGATCCTTAATATGGCCCATACATGTTATATAAATAGGAGAGAATGAGAAGAAAATCACAACACTTACACACACACACAAAATTTCACCCACTGCTAGGGTTTGAAATTCTCAAACCCTAGGCTCCATTTTTTGTGGTTTATTCTCATTTCTCTAGTCCTATAGGTTTGATAGTATTTGCCAACATCAATATTAAAACTTAGGAATTGGGAAACAGATTAGAAGTTCTAAGGTTGAGAATTCAAGATCTACACGTAGAAATGAGCAAGGCATCGTCTGATATTTGGAGATCAACACAAGTAAGTAATTTAGTCGGCCTGAGGTGGCTATCGACGCTGCACGCATAGGTGCAGCGATGCACCGCGTGCGGCGCCGGGAGCTGCTTGGTGAGTGACGGGCACGCGAGAGCTAGGCGCAAAAAGGCGTGGGGGCTGGGCGTGGCCGATGACTTATTCCTCGACAGACATGGCCGACAACCCTCGACAGCTTAGCGCAAAGCAACGGGCACTAAGGTGAGGCAAGCTACGCGGCAAACGACTGGCGCAAGTGTCTTGGCTGGCAAGAGCCGGGGGTCTGTCCCTCGGTAGATCTCGCCGAGAGCCATTGACGAACCTCGCAGCTGGCTGCACACAACGGGTCCTCGGGCTGGGCGAGATCGATGACTGCTCTCTGCAGACCTCGCGCACCAGCGGCGACAACCTTCGCGGCATCGCACAGCAGCCACAGCCAGCGCAAGGCGTGTGCGGGGTGGGCACGAGGTTGGCCGAGCCTTCTCGGCAGCACTTGGCAGAGCCCAGCCAGTAGCGCGCGGGCTCTATGGCAACGGGCGTCGTAATCGCCGACCGACGTAAGCACAGCGCATGCAATGGTCGGGCGTTGGGCGAAGGGCCAGCGCATGCAGGCGTGAGAATGCGCGAAGCGCGCGCGCAACTGAGCGCAAATGGCCAAGTTTTCTCGGCAACCCTCGGCTGCCACTTGCCGGGCGATGGACGAGCAGGACGGGCGTCGGGCTGTGCTTATGGGCGAGGCTGTCTCTATTGGGGTTTTAAATTTACCCGAGATCTGCTAGGTTAATATAAGAAAAATATGATTTAAAGCAAGAATAAACAGATTAAGGAAATCCTAATTCATGCTTTCTAGTTGGTTTAGATTACTTACTTTGTTATATCTCCAAATATCTGACAATGGCTTGCTCCTTCTGCACGTGGAGTACTTTGATTTTCGACCTTAAAACTTCTAATTTGATCCATAGTCCTAGGTTTGATTGTTGTGGTGGACAATTCTATCAAACCTATAGAACTTAAGAAAAACAAAGGATAAAACTAGGAGAAACCCTAGCACAATTTTTGAAAATAGTAAGTGTGTGTGCACAAGTGATTTTCGAAAATCTCTACAGTGTGGAATGTATGAATTTTCTCCCTATTCTCTCCTATATATAGAGTATTGATGGGCCAGATTAGAGATCTAAGGATATTTGGACTTGGCCTTCATATTGGGCTCTTACTAATTAAATTGAGTCCCAATTTAATATAAGCCAAATAAAATATTAATTTGCACCACTATAGAAATTAACATTGACTTACCCGTCCAAAATCAAATTACAAAAAATTTAGGCTTCCTTTTTAATTAATTTATTTCCCGTGTTTAATATTCTAATATCCATTAATTGATTTAAACTTGCTGCTGGTTTTAATTAATTAATATCTTTTACCAAGAGTGCTCTAGTTTAAAATTCTTTATTTATTATACTTTGGAATAAACTTCAAGCCAGCCAAACTTCTGTATAATAAAACATTTTATTGAACTCTTCTTTGGGATATTATCAACCTGGACTCTCCTGGGACACGATCAGTGTAGTAACAATCCTAGCACATCTTAGTCATTAATTACCACTGCCCAAGATATCAGGATTCTTGGGTTGCGAAAAGCCTGCACCTTTTGATAAATCAAAGCAGTGCATAATCAATAACGTATGCTCAATGTTATATACAAAGATTAAGAAATAAACAACATCGAGACCCCGTCTTTTAGTAGTCAGGAAGAAAAACTTGTCTCACGTGAATCCTTTCAGTGCTATACCATCATAGCGTCATTTGTTTATCAAGGTTAGTAAACGTGTGGACTGACACTGCAACCTTTCGCGATAGATTGTCTAAGTCTATCTAGGTTGTGAAACTTGGTTTTTCTTTTGCGAGAGACCGACTGAGAAACCTTTAGTGGTAACCCGATCACCACTCAGTCTATAATGCAAAAGACTTATACACATTTGCTTAATCATAATAGATAATAAGATAAATAATATGAAAAGCAAATCAGTGTGACAAAATAATAATTTTCTCATAAATTTGGAAATAAGGTTTTACATGTTGGGGATATAATTCCAATGAAGGAATTTTCTCTTTTCCAGGATCTTTCCAGGATGATATAGAAAAATTAATTAACCAATTTTATTTACAGAATCTGCTATCTAGAACGCACATAAACACATAATTTAGAATTAAATCCTAAATCATGTTGCTACGGATCTGAATACTTACAGTTATTAGATCTCCAAAGATCTGATGATTGCTTGCGCCTTCTCCACGTGTAGAT
>JAYDZE010037314.1:0-25000 GCA_034509125.1 Monilaria moniliformis
ATGATTCAAATGAACTACTCGAAACCATTTTATAACATCTTAAAAAACATTCACAGAGAAGAGAGAGAGAGAGAGAGAGAGAGAGAGAGAGAGAGAGAGAGAGAGAGGGGATTACAATGAATCTGTCTGATCAAAACCCCAGAAAACTCCATAACACCATCCAAAACTAGAGCAAAGATTCTTGAGGGTTTCCTTCATGATTGAATCAAACTTTTCTGCAGGCATGTCGAAGAAAGAAAATGCAAGAACGCCAAGTAAATCGCTATCAATCAATTGCCAACCTCCAAAAATATCTCCTTTTATATATTAATTTCCTTTGTTTCTTTATTGGTGTCGAAAACACTGAAGCTGAGATCACAGAACAATCAAGAAACGCAAACAAATGAAGTCTTTTTCTAGGGATGATTGATAAAAAAAAACACAGGTGAAAACGAAAAAGCAGCCTTTGGTGGAAGTGAATTGGCTGGGGGTTCAGATTAGGGTAGAAAAAGCAAACACACACAGTGAGTTTTAGAGCAAAGAATGAATGGTTGTGAGTGAAAGAGGTGGTTTTTGAAGAGTAGAGAAACAGCAAGTAAGAATAGTAGTAGGAAGATGAAGGCTGGATGTCTGTCTCAAGCTCTGAACCAAATGTCCAAAAGCTTAAAAATAGGCATCATAATGAGAGAGAAAAAAAAAAACACAAAAACAGCAAATGCAGATTTTGTAAAAACTGTGTAGCTAAAGTGGATTTAATACAATGACCTATAGATATATATCAATATGCATATTTTTGTGTGTGAGTTGGGTTGGGGGTGGGTAAGGACTTGGGACTTGGGGGGTGAGAAGAAATCAAGAAAAGACCAAAATCAGATAAAACTTTATTTTTCAAGGGAACAAAGATTTCCTCATTTATGTAAATGCATTTATGGATTCTTTATATCTGTCTTTATTGCCAGGAATATGTTTCTGGAAGATCTTCAGATGGGAAGGAATGGATCCCATTTTGCCATACTTACTATTTTTGGTGCAATTTTCATTTTTCATTTTGTATTTGGTGGGGATTTGAGATAAGAAATAATGAAGGGAGATGTCCTAATACTTGTGGTAGGTAGGAGAATATTAATTATACAATTACTAGCAGAGCAAAAAAAAATCACAATATATTTGAGGCGGGTAATCTCTTATATTTCATTATGGAAAATGCAAGTGTTTAACTGGAGTTTAATATATAACTCAAATAAAAAGAAAAACTATATAATATATTAGTTTGACTAATTATGGATGGCTACAATGCCTAGATTGATAATTCTCTTTCTTTCGCGAATTATATATATTATAGCAGCGTTTCCATGATAGTGAAAGATGTCGTTATTTTATCTTTAATTTTTATTTATAATGATTATTTTATTTTAAGCTCGGTGATTTAGCAGTATCACTTATTCTGTTAGGTAGTCGGCTTAGGTGATAGATAATTACATTCACAATACATTATATTGTATATTTGAAGGTATATGTAAAAAAAACCCTAAGTTGCTAAATCAATACTTATACCAAAAAAAAGAGTTAAGAAAAGAATTTTATTTACAAAACTAGATTTTCTTATTATATTGTTATTATATATTTAATTTAAAAATAACGACATCTTTCACTATCGTTATTTTATCTTTAAATTTTTATTTATAATGATTTTATTATTTTGAGCTCGGTGATTATATTTATAATTATGATATTATTTTTACTACTACTACTACTACTACTATTATTATTATTATGAAAGTGTTGTATTCATATAAATTTTGATTATACCTATAATATCTATGTGATTTTTAAGAATAATTTAGTGATTTAATATATGTAGATAGTAAATTTTATATAAAATAAAAATTCTTTACATTTTTTTAAAATTGTGATAAAATTCAAATCAGCACTTGTACATGCGTAATGCATCCCATCCTATTACTTAACATAAATATATGACGAATTTAACTTATTTTATTTTTATTCATCTAAACTATTATTCAATATAAATTGGATTAATATCATTAATTCTCTCTCATCTCTCAAGTCCACTCTCCCCTCCAAAAAAAAGAAGAAGCAGTACTTGTGAATTTAGGGTTTTGACTTCTAGAATTTGAAGGGCTACGAAAAGAAGGGATGATGAATTTATCAATATTTTGGTAATTTTAAAAGGAAATCCCCAACATCCCAGCACCAATGCTATTATGTCCCTTTCAAAAGTTCTCAACAAAGGATCCCCCAAAATATTATGGCAAATGTCCATTTCATCAATTATGACAATTGACAACTAGAAAAGGAAATATACAAACAAGTTGAAAAATATAGAGCGCAGACCAGATAATTATGACAATCATATTTATTTTATAATTAAATAAATTAATTAATTAATAAATGACTTTGTGATCCTTCGATTTGGAATTATTAAAAAATTATTTTCTTCAATAACTATCATTAAAAAGGATATCTTCTTTCTTCTTCAGGAATTTAATATGATGGAGATATCCATAATTAATAGACTATATTGAAGGCTTCATTTTAGGTAATGTTGCTCATTAAAATTAATTTTAATTGTTTCCTCGATGTTTCTTCGTTACTGAATAATGAATGTCAAGTTTCTCTAGAAATAGTTCACTAAAAAGAAGAAGAAAAGAACTTCAATCTCATTTCTCATTTATGTTTCCTTTTCAGAAGAAGATTGGGTTTTAGTATAATTGAATAGCTTTTTTATTGAATGGAATCTAAAAATCCATACGAGATAATTGAAAAGAAAATTGTATTTTTTTCTTTAATTGTGAAAATATAAATAAATTCAAAATATTAGCAAAATTAATTAGAAAATTCTTAAATAATAACTTAATTAGGAAGGAAAATTAATAAAAAAAATTATTATTTCAGATAACAAACTATCCTTTTGAAAGAATGGCACAACTGTGCAAGTACCGATTGGATAGAATTTCCTCATTTTAACTAATGTGAAAACATAATTTTAACCCACACTTCCAGAAATGTCATCTTGGTTGGGCCCACGTCGAATATCTGGAAATAATGTTGTGATAGTTGTGTTAGAATATGAGGTGATTGCACCAACCTTGCACATAAACAGGATTTTGATAGAATATGTGTTGTGTTTTTTGTTTCTATTTCGCTTTTGTTGATGCAAATTTTGCAGTTGAACAAAACCCCTTTTCTTGGTTGGTTTACTGTTAACGCGATTTTTATATTCTAGTTCATCGTATATGTTTTTATTAAATTTTGATCAAATTATGATTTAACACACCAATTTAAATATATGCATGATCATGTGTGTTTTCAATTGCAAACTACGATATTTTAGTAAGTAACATCGACTGATTTTGCCATCTTGAATTTTCATGCAGCAATATCGTCATTAAATTAGGCCAGAATCTAACTTATTAGCAAAATCATATGAAATTGAAAATTTTGTAGTTATTAAGTAGATTTTTAAATTAGTATCCAAAATTATTATTGATCTAATTTCAAATTAGGAATCTATCAAAAGAAAACTCTCACAGCAAACTGAGCCATCGAATCTATGGTCAAAACAATGTTCATGTTGGATAATAATGCATCGATCTTTTATGATAATGTATATATTTTATATACTAAGGCCATATTTGCTTGGGCCGATAAGGTTACGATAAGTTGAGTAATCTAGGCTACATCTTGTATTTTGGTTTCTTGGATAAATAATGTAAGTTGTCCGGTATATCAATGTTGGCCGGCCATTCACATTAGAAAAATGCAATTTCCTCCCGATAGTGTACACTAGATGAAATAACACTCTGATCCCAATACCCTTCGATTTATTCCCCAAATTCTGTTTTGAGACGAACCCTAGGTTTCGAGCTCTCCCATTTCTGCTCGAATCTGCGTGCAATAGAGGAGCAGAATTAAATCCTCTGCGGCTAGCTTTGAATCTGTGGTGTCAATTGTCGTAGGATGAGACACGAGTGTTGTGTCCACAATTCACTGTAAGGTATATGGTCGATGGATTTCGTTTGATTGGTTTTTTATCTTTCGCCTTTGGAAACCGCTTTGGCTGGGGGGTGCTCCAAGAAGTGCAAAATGATCGCAAAATGGCACCGTATACCTCAGCTACGTGGCGGGACGACAGAGACGAAATGGGTGGAGATGATTGGAAATGAGAATTGGGCCTTAGGCTTGCTGCAGAGCATTGCTGGAACAATAAAATTTGATGGAGGGTAGAATTGTCTACACCACTTAAAAACTTAGTTGCCAAAATGGCTACCAAATACGTGAATACTAATCGCATCTTTAACACATACCAACCAAATACTATATTCTGATTAGTTATCTAGCCAAACCTATTGGAATTATCACGCTCCGTAATATATCGTAGATTAACATAACTTGTAAAGCAAAGACCCCTACTATAATAAGTTTTTACGATAATACAATTTATATATACCATATGGTTTTATTTGATCTGGTCCCTAATAAAATATATGTATGTTTGCATATGCATAAGATTCAAGAATCAAGATTGGAAAATAATGTTAGGGTGAACAGGCTATCCCTAAACTATAGATGTCGTCATGGTTAAGTTAGATACCGAGAAAGCTAGAAAGGGAAAACTATGGAGCTGCTAATTTATTTATTGACTGCTCACTTAATCGTTTTTATTATTCTTGTTGAAATTAATGAAAAAAATTTGGCCTTTCATGTGGTCAAGTTCTTTGGCTTTCAGCTAGCGAGGTTTTTTAACTTTTCGGTTGCTATAACCGTCAGTGAATTGATGAGGCTTCGTAATGGCCGAGCATTTTCAAGTCCTTCCTTGAGCCTATAAATAGACGTGAACCTTGGAAGTGAAAAAACACGCCACAACGAATCCTCTCTCTCGAAGCTCATCTCTTGTCTTTTACGCATCTCTTAGTATCTTTAGGAGCATTGTGTGCTCGATTCTCGGAACTTCGTCAAGTCGCCGGTGCCTAGCGGGTTTGAGGTGCTTCTACGCGGTAGGTGGAAGTCGCTTCAACTTTGAAAACGATACGCCAATTCGAGAGCAAGCCGGGGCGTAATCGGAAAGAGCCTTTCCTCGAATTGACTTATAGTTTGGTTTGTTTTATTATTTTTATTGTAATTTCAGTTCTATTCCTTTTGTTTCTTTCTTTCGGTTGTAATAGCAAGAGTACCCTCTGTTTAACGGCTTAGGTTTTTCCCATATTTCTAACAATCGCAAGACGAATTAGTGTACTCTTGCCAAGACAGAATTATGTCATCCGAAGCTAGAGGAAACGGGAATACTGACGCTGGAATGAAGCGGCATGTAGTCACAAAGTTTTTGGACTACGAAATGGCTAACGCTTTGGGACTCTTTTCTTAGGAGTTGTGTTTATCATTTGCAATTGGACAAATAAGACCAAGCTAGATTTGGCAGTAGTTATCGGGATGCATGCGTTGTTGAATACAACAATACACCTAGTGTTCAATATAATTGTGTACATACTGTTGAAGACAATACTATGCAGATTATGTGAACGTGTTGTAAAAAACAACGAGGACCACGAGTTGGTCGCAGTGGTGTTCGAATGGAACCACACTAACAATCCGAAGGAATGGTTTGTTGACACATGTGTCATATGTAGATTAAGACATGTGTTAGTTTATGTGATTCTTGGAATCAAGATTGTAAATTATAGTGAGGGAATTGCTTTGACACAATCTCATTACGTGGAGAAAGTGCTCAAGAAATTCCACTCATTTGATTGTGAGCTAGCTAAAACTCCGTTGGAACCCAATGTGCATTTGAGTGTGCACACGGACGAGCATGTGGCTTAAAAGAATATGCAAGGATCATAGAAAGTTTGATGTTTATCACAAATAGCACCCGACCAGATCTTGCGTGTCTGGTAAACAAGTTGAGCTGGTTTACGAGCAATCCAAACAAAAAACATTGGAAAGCTCTGTGTAGAGTTTTGAGATACATTGGAAAGCTCTTTGTAGAGTTTTGAGATACTTAAGTATACTCTTAACATTGCGCTGCATTGCATGAGATATCCCCAAGTATAGGGGCGAGCATTCGGTTTTCGGTTCGGTTTTTTGCCCAAACCGAACCGAACCGAAAAACCGAATTTTTTTGAAAATTAAAACCGAACCGAACCGAATTACCCGAAAAACCGAACCCGAAAAACCGAAATCCGATCTATAAAAACCGATTCGAACCGAAATAACCGAAATTTCATAAAATTGTCCGAAAAACCGAAAAAACAGAAAATCCGAAAATCCAAAAAATGTATTTATATAAATATATATATATATATATATATATATATGTATATATATGTAAAAATATAAATATATGAATATATTAAATATATATTTATATATATATATATATAATATTAAATATAAATTTGGTTTTTCGGTTTATAGTATATTCGAACCGAACCGAACCGAAAAACCGAAATTTGCAAAAAATCAAAACCGAACCGAACCGAAATCCGAAAAAAACCGAACTAAATTTTAAATTTCGGTTTGGTTCGGTTCGGATATTCGGATTTCGGGTATTTTGCTCACCCCTACTCCCAATATCTTTCTCATTAATTTCGCATTCATGTGTCAAACGTGAGGATTCTACACTCATTTATACCTCTACACTCCCAATATCTCTCTCATTAATTTTGCCATTAATGTGCCAAACCATGGGATCCTATACTCATTTATACTCAATTATACCTTTGACATACGCACAGATTCAAACCATACAAATTGCACCAGTGCGCTTCGATTCGCGCCCCGTTGCCCTATTGCCCCACGCGCTGGATTTTTACCTAATCGTCTCGGTGCGCCCCGCGCTCCTAACAACACTGAACATAACTCTCAACGTTGTTCCTCGAGATGGGTGAAAAATATCTACCTAACCCATCTTGTCGCATAATCTAGAGAAACAGGTTGCGCTAAGACCCAATGTCGGACAATCCATTAGTTGATTTTTAGTCGGAACATGGCTTAGATTTAGAGGTTGACTATTTAATATTTCCTTTGGAAAATAAAGCTATCAATCTTAATAGGTTTGATTCTATCATGTTTGTTGGCTATGCTAATTGGGGACTTATTTATCGCACCAACGCTTCATGTGAGTCCCTTGATCCATCTTTCCACACAACAACTCGTACACTTTTAAGGCCATTGTCATGTACTCGGCCTCTAGTATTGACCACCCCACTACTAATTGCTTTTGCTCTTCTAAGAGACCAAGTTACCTCCTGTATAAACGTAGTACCCTAGAGTAGACCTCGTCTCATCTACACAACTTGCCCAACTAGAATCTATGTAACCCTCAAAGCTTTTGAAAAACAATCATTTCCTGAAGCACTTTTCATGTAATTCATCTTTGCCATGGGGTAAAGTCTCGTTGTGTTTAATGAACCCCTTTGCCAATCGTGTCTTGTAGCCAATAACTTTCATTTTTGGGGTCTAATGCACTGTGAAGATCCATTTGCACCCATGCATGGTTTAAAAAGCGTTTTTGAGGCGTACCTCGCGGCGCACGAAAATCCAATTGGAGGTGGCGCCTCACATGATGTGAATGGGGGGCACTCCTCGGCCTTACTGAGGCACACCAAGGTGATAGCCTCACATTTAGGGTTTGGAGGTTTTTTTTTCTGGGAGGGGGATTCTTGAGGCTTGAATATGAATAGGCTTTTCATGTTTAGGAAGATCAAAGAAAACAAAGTCTGCAAATTGAAACCCAAAGAAACTTTTCGTTCTGATTCTTTCAAAGGCTCCCGCTCCTCTCACCTTCACACGCGCTCTTTCTTTCTCGACTATTTTTCTTATCAAACTTTAAACGCTATTTAGTATTACTTAATTTGGTATTATAAAGACTTTTAACTAGGTATGAATTTATGATTTTTACGTGTTTCGTATATTTGCTATGTTTTTATGTGTCTGATTATATTAATTATAGTTTTCATATGATTCTATGATCTACTCTTTGGTCTTACGCCTTGAGGTTTGTGCCTCGTGGGGCCATTGGAAAATGCTTTGAGGCTCAAAACACCTTTCAAAATCTTGTTTGCACCCAACCACCTTTTTTCCTATTGGTAGGAACACGAGGTCCCATGTCCAATTCTTATCGAGGGCACCAGAATCATCTAGCATGACAGCCTTCCACTTTGGATCCTCCTTAGCTACCTGCCAACACATTGTCCAGAGATGCAATGAATGCTCCATACATTGGCCACATGTTAGAATATGGGACAAACTTGGCAAATGGGTAGGAGAAGGGTGACAGATCACTCCTATGTCAGGAGAAGGGTAGGAGAAGGGTGACAGATCACATGTAGTGACATGGGTGCTTCAAGAGGTGAGGCAGATGGGTGCCAGCATAGGACTTCATTCAATTTCCTCCTCCTCTAGTACACTCTCAGCTCCCCTCGAGCCTCATTTTTTGCCCCAACACAAGTCCTTTGCAGTTCAGTCCAGATGTCCTTTACACTCTGAATGCCATCAACCATAAGAACAGTTGATTGGACCATAGCTTTAAGAAATACAGTGATATGTTGGTCATCTTCCACTCTGTCTGGTCAGGGCTATTCCTTCTCCCATGTCACGTAACCATCACGTTCTCTTCCTGCTAGAGCACTTGTGGTACTTCGGGACCAACTCAAATACATGGCTCGTCCATCAAGTTTCATATCCATGGGAAGAATATCCTGTTTCAGCGCCTGATGTTGGCCGGGATGTTGATCATGAACCTCACCATCACCTTCATATCCTTCTCATCCAACTCTCTGAACACTTCATCAAAGCTTACCCCTCAAAATGGTAGCACAAGTATCAATTCTCCTCCCTAATATTCTCACTCACGACCTTCTCCTATTCTTAACTATGAGCCCTAGGCCATTCCACGGACTCATGATGGGGTTTAGAGGAGAACATGTCATCGCCAGCCCCCACCCCACCCCAGCACAGGCAGCGGAGGATGGAGGGCGGTCCCTGTGGGGGATGGTGATGAAAGATTGACAGTCGGCAGCTGTGAAAACTGGCGGACGACGGGAAACCTTGGTGAGATTTGGCGGCGATGAGAGAGAGAAAGAGAGGACAGTGGTGACATTCTGGCGGTTGTGAGAGTTTCCGAACGGCAAACTGACCCTTTATCTCCTTTGCGGTTACCTTGTGCATGGGAATGCAACGCAGCTTTGATACAAAATTGGTTTTGGGTTATATGTGTCACCCATATTACATAGACATTCATCATCTATTCTCTAATAACATTCTAACCAAAAACCTTTCTAAACATAATTCTCAACATATAATGAGCTTAAGCGACTTGGCCATCTATATCTGACTCAAATTATTAATATGTGCTTCTTGCACAAAGGATAACTTATGTTATTTAACTTCTTAGTGCATATGTGCATCTTTTGTTAGGAAAATAATTTAAGTTAATTAACATTTCATTGCATATTCACATCCTTTTAGCGCTGGAAGATTTTGAATTTGCACTTTGAGATAAGACTCCATGAAGAAGATATCTATAGTTGTTAAGTGTTTTCATAGAGCATACCATTTAGGCGTCGCTGTTCCAAGAACTGTCTTGAAGTGTTGTACTTGAAGTTTTAATTCATATGATTTATCCTATTAAATTTGGCTCACTCGAGTCTGCATGACATAGATTTATGAGTGATCTTGTAACGGAGTGTGTTGCTATATGATTATATGTATTCGACTGGGGAAACTGAATAAATGAAGTACGCATTAGAAAATGTATAGTAGAGTGAGGATGAGTGATTTTATACAAAAAAAGAATTCCATTTGACAGATGGTTGTCATTAGATATCTGTAGATAAAAACCAATGGCAGAAAAAATCTCATTAGCTCTTAAATTTTCAACTTTTAGGTTATAGAATGCTGGCGAGTATGTACAGATTTTGTCTCATCATATATATTTGAGTTTCCGGTTATATATATTATAATGATAAAATACACAAGATGTTGACTATTAAAGTATCACACACAAAAGCATCTTTCATCTTTGTTCTTTTAGAAGAGGGGTGGTTGTACCATTTGAAAGATTCTTTTAAGAGAAATATATCAATATATATATAGATGGGAACATGTAGAGAACAAAAAACATATATGATACTTTGTCATAAAAAAATATGAGATGTATTTATCTTCTATGTACCGACTAGTATATTTATCTTCTATACCTAAAGCTAAAGGCAGGCCAAACAACATATTAATTTGGTGAGAATTTATGCACTGGAAGATGACTAAAATAGTGGATGAACTTGCAATGGAGGTGTCAACCAGTTCACAGTGACAGAAAAAACACTTGCTACACATGGTCACCGAATTTCTACCATGATTTAGTTTTAAGATTTTTGTGGGTCCTGTCTGTCTGTGCTATAGTTTCACCTATGTACATGTATCTATATGTTTGGATATAGAAGTCCACATTTGGAGACTCAGATCAGAAAATAAGAACAAGTGGCAAAACAAGCCCCAGTTGTGGTAGCTTTTCTTTCCCCAGTTGTGGTAGCTTTTCTTTGTTTTCTTTCTTTCCACTTGGTTAGAAATCTCAGAATAAGTTACTCATGATTGTGATTTATCTTACCATATCTCGACTCACGGGCCTCAAAATATTTGAAGCTATCGCAATGAGATTTTTGCAGCTGACATGCTTTTGTTAAAGATGTATGATATCCCTCTAGAGACTGGTGCTACCTAGCACATGTGCCTGCATCATCTTTCTTTTTATATTTATCATCTACATCAAGCTATAATACATAGTGATTATGACAAAAAAAAAAAAAAAAGAGTAAAGAACTACAAAACTTATTACTTTTTGTGATGAACGATTCCATGTACTATTCACTTAGGGGCGTTTATTTGAAGGATAAAATGGTCAAACAAGTTCAAAATTAATCAATCCATCAAAGTAAATGGTAGATTAGCTTTGATTATTCTTATCTATCCATCATCATGTCACTCAAACTAAACTCACCCTTAGGCTCTACTTAGTATGATGGAATGGAGGTGGAATGGAATGACCATTCTTACCTTTATTCCTTTGCTTGGTACGAAATTTTTGCAGGAATCATCATTTCATTTGGAATCAACATTTTCATTAGATTAGGAATAGTCATTCCTCCCCAACCCATGGTATTAGCCATTCATTTCCTACCTTCATTCCATTCCACCCTCATTCCATTCCATCATAACCTTAGAGAGTCGTTTACCCATTTTCAGTTCTTATCCATTATTACTAATGCTTTGCCCATGAACCTGTCTTTTGGTATTTTCTTTTATTTGTGACTGATTCTCTCACTTAGCTGAATGTTAATTGCTATCCAGCCTGACCGAGATCGTACAACGGTATCATAGTTGGGCTGAGACAGAGGCAGGTCCCTCCACTGAAGTTTGTGGTACAGCTAAGCAGATCTATTCCAAGACATGTATGAAGGTAGACAACTATACATACCATAGTTTGCGGGACAGTTTGTGCAACATTTAACAATATCAAAACAAGAGCTCGTGCAAAAGATTTTCAAAATCATACCCCACTTTGATTTCTATCCTTCTGTGTCCTATACTTGTATTGCTTGGAATTTTTGCTTTTCCTACACTGTTGTCTTTTTCTTTTTGCCTCTTGCATATTTTGTAATCAACTTGTCCACTAAACTTTTTTTTTCCTTCGACTTTTGACCCTGCACTCTTTTTGTGAAGGTAAATGGTAGAAGAATTGTTGGATGAGCAGAATTAGCATTTTCCCTATATAATTTCATGTAGGTATAATGGAGATATATAAATTTGAATATGGATGTTTACATGTGTGTAAATATGAGATGCAGATGCATGATATGGACTACATATTTAAGATAAATATTTATGACAATCAACAGTTATACCATGGACCATTCATGCAGTGATTTCATTGCAAGTTATTATAGATTTAGCCTATATTTCTAGCCTTAGATGAATAAAACTCCATAAATTCATTTGCCAACATAGATTCGTTATTGTATGTTATCCACTCTTATGGTATAAATATAGGATTTTACATAGAAAAACCAGTATATGCAAAACCAATTTATAATTGTTCTTATTTAAGCTTGCAAATCAATTTACATTTTGAAGATTTGTGTAAGTACACATTAAAACTACGTGTGTAAATATATACATGCATATAGTGTATGACTAGATGTTTGATATATTTTTTCTTTACAAAGATATCAGCATTATTTATTATTGTAATCAATACTTTCTATGAAGATACTAGTTTTTAGGGGTAAGTTTTTCTAGCTCGTACATTTTTAGACATTTATTCACAATAGACCATTACTTTGAGATTCATTTACCAGGCGCTCTTGAGTTTATTCTACTTTCTTGCCATCATTTGCAATTTTCAATTTTTGCTTGTGAACCATTTTTCTAATTTTACTAAATTTTAGCATTAGTCTCTGAAACAGCGTATAACAATATTCTTGAATACTTCAAATATGTTCACTGTCCATGTAATTAGTTTCTAAAAATCAGCTCTAGACAGTGATGGATTAGTAAATCAGACATAGTCCATATTCCTAAAATAATATGAAAGTATTTCCATATTGTGAAGGCTTTTTTTCTGTTTCATTGGCAGGCTCAATATTCAAAATATTCACGTTTCCTTACAAGTGAGGAGCTCCTCCAAATTGTGGAAAGGCAGCCAGTTCATCCCTCTACTAGACTTTCTTAATTAAGTTGGCATTGAGTGGCTCGACTCGAACTGCTTTTCCTATTTTGCAGGGAGCTTGAGGAGCCAAGCACCAACGACCTCAGTGTCACCGACTTAGTACATCTTGAGAAACAATTTGAGACTGCACTAGTACAGACAAGAGCAACTAAGGTAACTGGACTTTCGATGTTCCATTTCAACTGTCAGATCATCTAATATAATCCATCATGTTCTTTTACTAGAAAAAATAGAAATGGATTGTATATGATGTTCTATTATTTGGAAGTTAAAAAAATGGATAGTATAATCAAGCCATCTTTTTTCTTTTCGATGTTTGTTTTCTTTATTTTCCTTTCGACACTATGTCGAATAGAAATTTTATAAAAATTAATGAAGAAAAGAAAAAAGATGGCTTAATTATACTATCCAATACTTCCAAATGATAGAGCATCATATACTCTGAAGCTAGCCAGCAGGTTGGTAGATTCTCGTTATGTGTTGTTCTTATTTGATGCTCTGTTATTTTTCTCCCGTTTGTTACTTGCAGAGGCGTTTGCTTCTGGAGTCTATATCAAGCCTTGAGGAAAAGGTAGTTTAGTTTTTGGTGAAGACTGCTAAAAATCTAAGCCATTAACCATATAAATCAGTTAACTATATAACTAATTAAGTATTATTCATACATCTTCACCGGTTCACCAACCCCAATCATTTTATTCAAATAAACCTGGTTAAATCTTTAGTAATTTCAAAGGTAGCTTAGGCACCTACCTCATTTATGTTCGTTGATGGCGTTGAGCAGGAAAAGCTACTGGAGCAAGAGAAGATGGTGCTGCTGGGGCAGGTATATGCTTTATTTATATAAATAGATAAAGAAGTAGTAATCATAGATAATGTTTGAAACTAACTCACTGATGAACAGATTGGTGGGAGCAAGAAGAAGATGGAGACGAAGATGAAGATCGATCTCAACGTGGTTCCGAGGAGCGAATGAATGAGTGATTAGCTCTGGCTCTCAGAATGTAACAATTCAAGATTCTTAATGAAGTAAGTAACACCATCTGTGTGTATCATTATCATCATACAATAACAATAAGCACACCCCTCATTTGTTACATTCTGAAAGCCGGAGCAAATCTTGTCATTTTCCTCTTTCTCCACGCTTCATAATCATGGTGCGTGAATGAAGCCATATATATATATATGTATGTATATTTGCATCTCATCTTCATGGAAGGAAGTTAGCAATTTCAGTATTCTTGCCACTTGGTAAAAAGCTAGAGATGTCCGACGTGGCGGGATCTGATTGGCTAGTTGTCTCTCCACTTGTGTGCTCATTTATGATTCAACATTATTTAATATAAATACTTTTGTATGTGTATTGGATATTCCTTAATTTTAGTCGATTGGTATGTAGAAAGAGTGGTATTAGAAACAAGAAACGTAGTCGGTAGGTGGTAGAATCTGTACTAACAAGTGTGCCCACTTGACCCATCACTATTCCTCCTTTTTCCTTTAATAAGATTAACTCTGAATCACATTGACTCGACAACACGTTCGCATTGTCTATACCAAGAGCTTGATGGACAACCATAGCCACCATTCCATTTTACCCTAAACACGTTTTTAAGCTATTTGTTTGGTTAAATTAGTGAATTAGTGTCCATTTGTATTCCACGAGGAAGTCCTCGCGTGAGGCAACATGTGGCTATTTTTTTATTTATATTAAAAATAATAATATGAACATTTAAGTCAAACCTAACTTGATTATAAACAATAAATTTCTGGAATATAATCCGACTCAATAGGAACATGATTTCCATTTGAAGATGTTAACTAAACCAATACTATTGAGCAATAAGTAACAAGATGCTGCCATCTCTCTTAACTCTAAAATTGTTTCGATGAATGAGAGCCTTGAATCAGAAACAACCCAACAAAATGAAAAGTTGCTAAAATTTAAGCTGTGGAAGCGAAGTGACTGCCATATATAGAAAACAACAAAATCTCACATAGCATATATAGAAGTAATAGAAGCATAATCTAGAAATTCTTAGCTACAAAAACTACAAATGTATAGTTGCCAGTTTACCACATAGCGTTCAAGCATATAAGAGAGAAATTTTTGGCTACATATGCATAATATGGCCCAATTTATTATGGCCTTTCAATCGATTCTCGAGTTTTGTGGCCCAATATAATTTATTATGTTTACTTTTTAAATATTTACTAAATGGTTTATATTTTACAGAAAATGACTACTTTATAATTATGAGGATAAAAAAGTTATTACTCCTATACCGTATCTCTTAAAAAATAATAATAACAAATTAATTTCGTATTAAATACATTCAGTGACAATTATATAGGCCGTGGTCCATGACTCCATGCATACAAACATACCTCCTTTGTTTGATGAATTAAATAATGCCTCCTCTTGTCTTTAAAAATATCTATTTTTGTCATTTTTATACGTCTACAAGAATTATATTTTTTTTTATAGATACTACTCCACAATATATTATTCACAATTTATCAATTTAGTTACCGTTTCTGTCCATCATTTTCTCCACTCATAATATATTTATTAATCATTACTAATACTACTTTTAATGTGAGACTTTTTCTTCTGTCATATACACCAACCATTTTCATTAAAATTCGTATCAGATCCCATTAAGCTTATTTTTTGGGGGACAAATGGAATAGTAACTATAAGCTTATTATATGATCTTGAAGAGTCGCACTTTTTGCTAAATATGGAAGGAAAACATCAAAAACAATTAATTTAGAGATGGATAACAACTCTAAAATGTCTACGAATTTTTTTAATAAAGTTACAAGTCAAATAGGAAGCACATATATGAACTCTCAAACCTGAACCAATATCATAGTCAAAGTACGTCTGATTTCTACTAATTTCCCAGATTTAGTCAAATATACACCCACATGCATATTCAGGTGATGGATCACCCTAATCAATTTTGTATGAATCATCTCCACAAATGAGGCTTTCATTTCATGTTAATTCCCTCTTGTGTCATCTCTTGAGATTTGCGGATCACTTTAGCGGTAAAGTTTCGAGCTCGGTTGGTATCGAAGTTGAGATGGGCATTAACAAGACGAGTTGAAGAACATCCTAGACAGACAATCAACCACACTTTCCACATGCGCATAGCAGATTTGTGTAATTTCAGCTTTCATCGCATTGATGTTTCTTTCAGACTGGGCAATCATATCAAGATTCTCCTTCTCCATCTGCTTATAAAACACATGCTCTCTCAATCAATGCAGAGGATTGCAGATATTGTGTGTGTGTTCATGATTGTAGTAATGGAGATTAAAGAACAACCTAAGAGGCATCTTCATCTTCTCTGCCTATGTTGAGCCTCTTGATTAAAACTCGAGTAGCTTTTCCTTTCATGGCGAAGTGGTTTGCTTTCTACTTCCCACTTTCCTACTCGAATAGTGTGTGATGTAAGAGAAATTCAGATTATAGCAATCTCTCAATTAGAATTCTAGGGCTTATTTGGTTTAAACGTAGAATATTTTTGTTCGTCTTTCAATCTGAGGGAAGAATAACACAAAATGAGTAACGAATTTGAGAGAGAGATGTAGATCGCTGAGTTAGCATGGTCGAAAATAGGTAAAAATCAGGCATGAACACTACTAGTGGAGAAGCTAAAGAATTTTTTTTTAAAATTAAACATAAATAATATTATATAAATTAAATCATAATGTTAAAAATAATAGTTAGTTTTCAGCCAAATTCGATACTCAAAACACAAAATTCTAATTCTAAATTAAGAGAATTAGTTATTCATACATTTATCCAGTCCATAGGCAATCACATTTAAACCTAAAAAAAGCATAAGAAACTAAAAACAACACACAAAGAAAAATAAAATGAAAGAACTAATTTAATACCAAAAAGAATCAAAGGACCATAACAAAAATCCAACAATACATGCCGCCTCACAATACAGATTTATGTTGCATGTGTTTTACATCTATATCGTATTTGTGTAATACGATTATTTTTGTGTTTTAATCAGGTTTGCATCGATCATATCTTCTCAGATTTAGTCTTTTATCATATCGACATGATAATAATTCAAGACATAAATTGTGAACTCTACATGATACTGTAAGAAGCATTTTGCACATTCAGGCCCTACTTCTATGTGATAAGCATTATGGGCATTCAAACCCTACTTTATAGATTAGGCCAAACAATAGTCATGGTCCAATTCATATACTTATCCAGTCCTCATGGCCATTGGGTTCGTGTTATTGTATCTTACCTTATCTCGGTTTTGTTATATTTTTAAATGAAATTGGTGAAATATGTCCAATAAATTAGTGAGAATGCATGTGATTATTTTCATATTTATATTATATTTGAGAACAATCAAATTTTCAATATTTGATCCGACCCAATTCACGTGAACCCCTCATAAGAGCCTAGAATTCAACACTAAATTTTTAAAACCTGGGTTAGACAAACCATAGAGTTTGTAGATTGATGCTATTCTTACCGAGAGACTAGAATACACTGCCTAATCCTATCATAATTAAGGATCCTGTATTTCCATTTTGATGATGTTATTGTTGAGCAATATCAAGTAAGATGATAATATTATGCATACGTTTGCTAGTGGAGTTAAGACCAGTGCACCCCAACCAAGTTTTACAGACATTAATACCAAAGACAATGACAAAAGTAATGTTGTGGAGAACCATTCGTCTAAAAAACACACACAAGAAACATATAGTAAGAGAGAAATTCTTAGGCTGCAAAAAAAGTGCCGGAATCAGCCAAAACCACATGTCAGCGATGTTTCCTAACCCCCTTTCAGTTGCTTCCGTGGTCGAGGTTTAGGTTTAACTGCCACAAGCTCAAACATGGCGCAGATAACTTCTTCAAGTGACGCCTTCCTCTTCAAGGTAAAGTTCCACAGCTCAGAAACCACGTAGCAGCCACTTGAATTGTACTCTTGAACTTCGGTTAGAGCTTCGACTACCATATCGTGTATCTCTTTGCCCAATTCTTCCTTGAACGATTGCAGAGTTAGGTCGTCTTTCTTCAGCACTCTCTGCACACACCAACTGTTAGTTACCGTATTGAAAATGACGGAAGATGCAAATGATTGAAAAGTGATGCAACTTATATCTACCTGAGATTTTCCCTCGGCATCTTCGATGATTTGAAACGGATACCATTGGGAATCCTTGATCTTTTCCTGCCAAAGGGTGCAGAGCTCAACACCTCTCATCACAATGTCCCCAGGAGGCATTCTCATAACCAGTTCATGGATGAACACATCGGGATCAAGTTCCCCGATTCTTTTTATTCCAACGTGGACATGGGTATTGCCAATATCACTCAATCCCTGTTAACAAATGGATTGATTCAAAATCTCGTCAACCATGCCATACAGTGATGCAAAACCTCTGATAAATCAAAAATCGCTAATGGGAAAAGGATATCATTATACCTTCATTAGTTCTTTGCGAACCCCTTGCAACTCATCATTACTAGCTCGCTCTTTTATGATCAGTGCATTCATCTGGTCTGTCATCTCATTCATCTTTATCTCCAATTCAGCAACCTTACCAAGAGCATCCTTCTCCCTCTGCATATAACCAAGTCAATGCTAGAATAGGAAACAAGATCATTCATCCATATATAGATATCAATGGTCACACCTTTTCTGCTATTGCCACCTTTTGGGCATTTACAGTGTCCCTCGGTTGCCTACTCGTAGAGGTCTGAGTTGACTTGCCTCTAGATTTATTCTGACAATCAATGATATACCATCAAATACATAAGTGATGAAAGCCAATAGATAAGCCCAAACATAAGTCGAAGAAATAAGTAGCAAGGAAAAAATGGCCTCAACATGGAAAAAACTACACAAGATAAGAAGCCAAGTTTGACAGTGCAATAGTAATATGATTAGAATCCAATACTTTTCAAGATTAGATAACTTGCTCAAATAGGATCTTGTTGACAGAGCCAGAATCGCAGAAATGCAGAATTGCACGATTGCTACAAAGTTAAAACACATGCATAATGCATGCAAATCAGAGCAGAAATAATGTTCTAGTGGAAAACGAACAACCTTTTTGGTGTCTGATCTTGACCTCTTGGCAGGAGATATCAATAGAGGAGGCACCCAATCTTCATCAGAATAATCTGATGCTACGTCAATATCAACGGCAAGGTATCTAGCCATAGCAGAGTGCTTGGCCCTTTGCTTCCCGCTTAGAGAGCCCTCCGCTACTCGAATAGCATGCTGAAGAAGACTAGTGTAGTCATAGTCTTCGTCTTTACAGGCGCAAAAGGGGCATCCGAATTCGCCATTGGAGGCCCTCACTTTGTGATCTCCACCCTGAAAAAGCTTATAGCTTACTTCCTTGTAATCTTTTATTTGGGAATCGGAAATGTCCTGCTCGCTTCCCATCTCCACAGAATTTCGCTGCATTATTTAATATCTTTTAGAACTTGAATAGAAAAGAGGGGAAATGGGAGCAAGTAACCTAATCAAACAAGTAGCTAAGCTAATAAAAACAGTGATTCCATTAGCATGAACAAGTCGGGGAGCTCAACAAACAACACAAAAAATCAAACGGATTAATCACCAACTGTAAAAACAATTCACATATAACGACATCAATATTTTCTACCACGGGATATCAACATTTTTGGCATCTCGCTTGTAAGAAAAAAAATATCAAATGAACGAACATCTTCTGACCTGAATAAGAGTGTTTTAGTTGATCTGAAAATGTGATGAGGAAGAGAAGATTTACATATGCGGGAGGAGAGGAGGACCTTTTAAAACAAAGATGATCTGCCATGCCTGTATTTACTGCTGAAGCCTGAAGCGTCCTTTCACCTGCTTCTTGGAAGTTGGAACTATGAAACGACTGCTAACATTTTCCTTTTCATATTTTCTTTTTCTTTTCAATTCATAAAGAAAATTTTACCAAAAAATAAACAATCTTAATATATGATTTTTTTTTTTATAATGAATCTAACGGTGAAAAGACTTTTTTAATATGCAATACCAATTTATCAAAAAAGGTGATTAACCATGTCCGCTTAATGTACCATTTTTCATTTTTCGTCTACATTGAACAAAAAACTTTCAACATTCTAAACTTCTACAATGAACAATTAAATATTCAACATTCAAAATATAGGATTAACCATTACGGCATCCCCAGTGGGGAGGTAGCGTCCCCTCTCGGCAGGACGGGACATGGGCAGGCCGTACTGCAGCGCTTCAGATTGATCGGGCGTCGTGGGCTCGGGGGAAAGAGGACGGGTCTCCCGCCACACGCCCCTCACCCTCGCGGTCAATGGCGTTAATAGTACTGTCCGCTCGCCCCCTGCGAGTGGGCAAATTTTTTACAATTATTAAATTTTTTTTATATGCGTAAATTCGAAATTGAATCCCAATTGAAAAAAAAAAAAACAGCTCTTTTTTATTTATTTTTTAAATCCATACACACTACTATAAATACCTTATCCTCACTTCATTTTCACACTTATTCCAACTATTTCTTTCTCATCTTCGTCTTTTTCATTACATTCTTTTAATTTTTAAGTACAAAAATGTCCGGCGACGACAACCAACCCCAATGGTGCGATTGGTTCGTGAATGAGGCAATACGCGGCATACACGTCGGGCTCCGTTCACTCCGCAACCCACCCCCATGAGCTCCCCACCAAGCACGAGATCCTCACGCAGCAGTTGGACGACATCCAACTGTCTGATTAGCCGACGGGCCGCGAAGTTCGATCGAGATACACTTCGAAGGAGACAAAACGGATCTTCGAGATATATGTCGACACTAACGAGGATCCCATCGTCGGCAAACAACAAAAATCCAAAGTTTTTTGGAAAAGGGTTGTCGCTGCATACAACGGCAGCCGACCGGAGGGCGTCCCGGCGCGCACTCAGAAGATGGTCTGGGCTCATGCATTTCGATCGAGTTAGCCCGGAAATCTCCAAGTTCTGCGGCATCTACAACAACTTGGAGAATGATTGGCCAAGCGACGCGAGCGAGGTGGGTATTCTAAAAGCCGTCATGCAAGTCTACCAAAACGACATTGGTAAACCATTCAAGTACGCTGCCACTTGGAGCAAAGTCTGAAATATCGACAAGTGGGCGGGTGGCCTCAAATCGGCGCCGAAGCGCACGAAGAACACCTCAAGTGGAAACTACTCCATTAGTGGTGGCGAAGGATCTGAAGACGCGAGTTCAGAGGCGGCGGGGAGGTTGGGTCAAGCCCATCTAATCGGAACGAAGACGGCGAAGAGAATGGGAAAAACGCTAGCTTCGAGCAGTGTGGATCCGGAAGCGATGGCAGCGGCCAACAAGACGCAAATGTACAACTTATTGGCGAAGACATATTCCAAAATACTAGTGCTATGACGCCTGAACAATTGGACGTGCACTGGAGATGATCATTAATCTCCAGAAGGATTTGGGTATGTTGCCGAAGGATTAGGATTTTTAGGAAATTTAATAATGTAATCTTGGGATTTTTAAATTATGCAATTTTCGATTTTAAATTAGAAAATTTTAATTATATAATTTTCGATTTTAAATTATGTAATATTAGAAATTTTAAAATATGTAATTTTAATTTCTTTAATAAATTTTGTTTATTTTATTAAATTAAAAATTAAATTTAATTAGAAAATTTAATAAATAAAAAATGAATAAAAAATTAAAAGATAAGATCCATAAATAGTTAAGGGATGATGAGTACAGGTGATGTCTCTTAATTAAGGGATGAATTAAAAAATATTATAGGACCATGAATAGTGTAAGGGAATGGACGGGATTATGGATAGCCTTAACAGCCCAACATTTCAAAAAATTTATGTATATGTCCTGACATTAACATAATCACAATTTAACCCGTAAAATTTTAAATGGATTCATAATAATGTCGTAACTCATGACAATCGGATATGGTCCCATTTTCCTTATATAGCAGCCGAAAATTGTTAAACTGAAGCTGGTCAAACTGTTAAACTGGTGCGAGCAGTGGAGTTTTTTAGGACTATTCTCCTCTTGTAAAGCAACCCTGAAACTTTATAATCAAGAAAGTTTCTACCGATGCACTCCTCTACTGCCCAAATGTGCTCCAAAATTGGTGCCCAAAACAGGTTAGAACTCCTGCCATTACATCTCCTATTCATATGAATTTTTGTCATAACTCATCTTCCTTCGATTTTAGGCCTGCTGTTGGAAGGGGAAACAAATGATGAAATGCAAGGTGAGCTTCTAACACATAAGATGAAGAGACTTTCCACAGATTTATGAAGGTTAATCCTAACCTTTAAGGTATGTAATGCAAGCAAGAAACCATGGAAAGCCAAGAGCCAACATGAATGATCATCATACCAATTACAAAAAATCTTGGATCTCCATTGCTTAAGAAACGAGCCCCGAACCTTTCACCTAAACCTAACACCATATTAACAGCACACATCAATTCTTAACCATGCTCCTCTAATGGAGTGTTCTTTAAACAATCACACCTTCACTAGAATAAAGGGATAACTGCATATCAATCCATGACTCGCAATTTCTTATTTTTAATCTGCTTTAGTAAAAATCCAGCTACGCCAACAACACTCACCTGATCAACGATCACCCACATCCACGAGCAGCAACAGACGAACGACGTCGTCCTAACCAATTTAAACCATGTCAAGCTCCCGCGCTTGATCCAGCCTGTCAGGCCCGGGAGGTCGATGCCCTACAATTTGACAAGTAAAGAATCATTGCGGCGAGTAGAATCCCGACCAAATCAGCGACGGCATCCTTGGTAGATGCGCCGGTCTATTTGAAATAGCCGAACTCGTCGGCGAACTCCTTAGCGGCGCCGGCGGTGAAGGATACGAGTGATCCGATCCAAATGCTGCGGAGGCGGAGGAACGAGAAGCGAGTCTGCGCCGAGAGTAGAAAGGAAACGACGGAAATGAAGACGCAGAAAAGAACGTGGTAGAATTTGTCGGCGGCCTACCAGTCGTCGCCGTTTTCCATCGGGCGGCGCCGCTGCTTCGCACAAGCGCTAGTGTAGAAGATTTAGCTAAGTTAGTTTTACCTTTATTTTCTTTGAAGTAAATGAGCTGCTGCTGCTCTTGATAAGTGATTCAATGCATTTGATAAATATTTTTTGGGAAGAAATTATATAGGCTTCCTATTAAAAGTTATAGCCGAAGAACTTGGAACAACTAAACAGAATAAAGTTTACTTAGGTAATTTCTACACCAGAAAAAATACATCGATTTGCTGGATATCAAATTCTCAAATTAATTAAACATATCGCGAATATATCAATTGCACAAAATCATTAGCTGACAAACAAAGGCAAAGCATGAGATTTTATCCAGATGAAAAACAAAGGCTCAAATTAAATCACTTCCAAGTTCAAGAACAACAACCATTTTTTCATATGCTACTTCGTCTCAAAAATATCTAGATTTCTTATGGTTAATTAATCTTGCTGATAAACTCATTTATCTGATCCTTCCTATTTCCAGAATCTCCTCCATCTTCGAACCTTTTCTTCTTTCCTTGCAACACCTTTTCCGGATTGTTCAGCACAAAGGGGCAGAGGAAACTGGTGACTGACTTGAAATGCAAACCAACAGCAACAATTTCATTCACAATGTCTTCTATGCATATGATGTTATGCATACCCAATTCCTGTAACGAGCATATTATCATGTTAAAATTTCCTACCAAGCGATCCACTGGGAATTGAGGAACGTACTAGCCGTACTCTCTCATACCTGTTCCACAATGTTGTTATCGGTCAAAGGAATCCTCTCCTTGCCAACTTTGACCACACCTTTCTTGTAAATCAAGTCCTTCACACTCTTCACATTGGGATATCTAGACCACATGTAATACATGTTTTCAGACTCAGTAATTAAGAGTTAAAATGCTATGGAAAATTATTGAACGTTCTTCACCAGAAGTCTCTCCGTAAATTAGACAAAGAAGAAGCCAACAATGGGGAAAACAGGAGCACAAAAAAGGATTGACAGCATGAAGCATAAAGACATATCCAAGAAAAACATGGAATATAAATCGTTTTATTCATCTTCATCCATTTTATTAAAGATTGAGCATAATCTGTTCTAGATACTCATTGAAATTCATGCTCGTTTTAAATATTTGCTATCAATATGCATCAGAGATCATGGAGCTGACACAGGATGGTTAAAACCAACACATTTCTATAACAGCCTAAATACCAGGCTTCAAGACAATCCAAAGAACCTGATGCATCACAATTAACAAAACGTACGAGGATGGGCATACAAGAAAACCAATTCAATTATCTTTCCGCAGAGAGCAAAGTTTATTAGCATTGATAACATAACTAAAACATGCTTTCCTTACTGCTTCAAAATTCGGAAAAGTGTTCTATTTGAACAAGACGCACATATGTGATGGGAGTAGGATGAAAAATTGTAGCATAACACATAGACATGCTCTGTAAAAGTAACCCAAGAATTCCAATTGGTGAACCGAAATTATTGAGGTCAGTTAATGGACTTATAAAGCAACAAACGACTGCGTAGAAGCAAATAGGCATTACCCATATGTTACGTACGGCTCCACCTTTTGTAACATTTCCATCATCCCTGCACTGGCCTTCACAAAAACCCCAGTACGTATTTTCCTCAATCTCAAAGAATACAGAATCTTCCGAGTTTTTGGATGCATGTCATTTTTTCTGAAAAAACAAATAAAATTTGAAACTCAAAACACTTGGTAAACCAAATAGCAAGCAACAAGAGCATGGCTATTTGAGCTGACCCTCGTATGCGAATGACGAATAGAAGATTGGATTCCGGTGTCACTGATGCTGGTCTGATTCGCTTCCCCCTACTCTTCATTTGAACTAGGTCCAATTCCTGGAAGCGAAACGGCAGATATGAACAATCTCACTCTTATACACCACCAATAAAGCTCTTTACGAAAATCAAATTCTCACATTTGAACAAAATTGTTTACAGCAAGCTTATTCCAACATCAAAACCAAGTTTCACACAGAAACACGAACGAAATAAAATTTATAATCTCCGAGGCCTTCTACTTCAAAGAGTCTACCAAAAATATGCCAAGAAAAGTTCACAAAAAGAAGAAAACACACACACGCATAAACTTTCACATTTAAACATTCGGAAAATCACCATAGACTTGAAAATTACACAAACAATTTTTTTAGAAAAAGCAGTATTATTACCTTAT
>JAYDZE010037425.1:0-26950 GCA_034509125.1 Monilaria moniliformis
AAAACACTCGCACTTTGAGCCGTGGACGTAGATCATTCACGATCGAACCACGTAAAACCTTCGAGTCCCCTTTAAATTCCTGTCACCTTCGATCCTCCGGCGGAATTCAGATCGATCAATTAACACTCAAAAATCGAAGCAACTGAAGTCAAAAATCGAAGACAAAACCCAATCCAAAATTCAATCTAAATATGAATGTGGTTTAGGCATTCCCAAAAATCTGCAATGAATCAGTCAAAGGACTTCGAATTTTGAAATTCATTAAGTGCAGTAACAATTCCTTCAATAATGAAAAATAACCCAAAACTTTGAACTTGGTTCTGGTAGTTTTCGAACAGTGTCAGCGTAATAACCATACTTCGATTGTTCCAATTAAACTTGGTAGAACACAATTAATTTCGCAAAAGATTCAATCTTTGCGAAGGAATTACGATTTTGGAGTTATAAAACTCATTTAATCCGCATGGAAAAGACGAACAGGACACACGATGATTTAACCAAACCAAAACCACAAACCCATGAAGGCATTTCATCAAACAGTTTCTGCGCATACTCATGCATTAAAATGAAATTTAGTTTAGGCATTTCGTCAAACACTTGGCCAGAAACTTTAAATACATAAACATGCCTTCATAACATCAAAATTTTCATATTAAACGAATTATCAATTCGTTCCAACATTCATGAGCTCTGATAACAATTGTTGGAATCATTAAACCGATAATTTATATGTATATACACATTAGAAATGAACTATAGCGGAACTGTACCCGTGTTCATTGTTTGATGATTCGATAATGGGTTATCGTCTTCCAAGTGATACGTATAAACCGTATAGAGAAAAGGAATGTGAACCTTATTTACTACATTCAAATAATAGAAATATGATACTATCAACATATTTATATGCTCACTTGGGGACCATAACTTCGTATTTAGAGAACAAGTCCCCAAGATTTATTGTAACTTGTCTTCAATTTCACTCATAACAAAATAGAAGTTATCCAAAATGGCATCTGCACAATAGTTCCCATACTTTTACAAATGATCGCTTAACCAGTTGACCCCGTAATTATATTATCTTAGTAGATCACTTAATCGAGCCGTTCGATTTATAGTCATGAATTTGTTCAACCGTTAGATGAATATGTTGGACCATATTATAAAGTTTCAACATGTCCTTTATGAGAAAAAAACCTCCATCCCATTGAACCGACTCGCAACCCACTCGGGTTGGCCCAAATAGCCGCTGGTCTTTTCGCATCAGTCCAAATAGCATGATTATGATTTCGGGTTGTAAAATATCAACTCTATTCCTCTAGATTTTTCAGGTTATTTGGATTAATTGGTGGATTTCGGATTGGATTGACATCTCTAGTTTTAAGTACTAGCTAGTATAAAATTAAAATATATTTAAATATTAATATAAGGCTATTTAGTAGAAAAATGAGCTATCTAAAGAATCTTCATCTCCTAAGATCATAATCTTGTTAGAGTATCAGCAACGAGTACCGAAAGCGTACGACACTGAGTGTGCGTGCAGAGGGCAGACAGTGTTGGAGCGAAGAAGCATGCAGGTTTTGCACATCATCGCGTGCTATTTTTCTTAGACACACGACACGAGATCGTGCAACACACGTGTGTTAGGCTATATACTGAAAAGCAAGCTTTGAGCTGCTTTATATTTATAAAACCTTATTTCCCAATTTATGAGAAGATTATTATTTTGTCACATTGATTTGCTTTTCATATTATTTATCTTATTATCTATTATGATTAAGCATATGTGTCTAAGTCTTTTGCATTATAGATCGAGTGGTGATCATGTTATTCATATTATTTATCTTATTATCTATTATTTATCGCGAAATGTTGCAGTGTCACTCCAAATGTTTACGTTGGTAAACAAAAGGCACTGGTGTGGTATAGCACTGAAATGATTCACGTGATACAAGTCTTTCTTGCCGATTATTGAAAGACGAAGTCTCAGTGATATTTATTTATTAATCTTTGTATATAACATTGAGCATACGTTATTGATTATGCACTGCTTTGATTTATCAAAAGGTGCGAGTTTTTCGCAGCCCAGGAATCCTGATATCTTGGGCAGTGGTAATTAATGACTAAGAGGTGCTATGATTGTTATTGCACTGAATCGTGTCCCGAGGGAGTCCGGGTTGATAATATCCCAAGAGTAGTTCAATAAAATATTTTATTAGACAGAAGCCCGGCCGACTTATAATTTATTCCAAAGTATAATAAATATAGAATTTCGGACTATAGCACTCTTGGTAAAATATATTAATTAATTAAAACCAGCAGCATGTTTAAATTAATCAATGATTATTAGAATCTTAAACGTGATAAATAAATTAATTAAAAAGGAAGCTCAAATTCTATGTAATTTGGATTTTGTTGGGTAAACGAATATTAATTTCTATAGTGGTACAAATTAATATTCTATTGGGCTTATATTAAATTGATGCCCAATTTAATTAATAAGAGCCTAATAGAGAGGTCCAATCCAAATATTCTTGGATCCCTAATTTGGCCCATCAATACTCTATATATAGAAGAGGAAAATGAGAAAATTCACACTTACTCTACACTAGTGATTTTCTAAAATCACCTAGCACACACATTCACAATTTTCAAAAAAATTGCTAGGATTTCCTTATAGCTTCTTTTTGTTTTCTCCTTTTATCTTGAGTCATATAGGTTTGATAGAATTGTCCACGACAATATTCAAATCTTTGTAGGGAACATATTAGAATTTCTAAGGTTGGAAATCAAAGAACTTCACATGGAGAATGAGCGAGTCATCGTCAGATCTTTGGACATCTAACGAAGTAAGTAGTCTAAACCAAATAGAAAGCATGAATAATGTTTTGTTTAATCTGTTTATAGCTTTAAATCTCATTCTAGTTAAAGTAGGATTAATGAATTTTTTTTATTAACCTAGTTGATCTCGGGTGGGAGATTCCTTTATTGGAATATTTAGAACCCCAACAACGTGACCATCTCGACCAATCGTGTGGCACGTCTGGACGATGAAATAGTCGTTATTAATGTTTTTTTTTTATTTAGAAAATTAAAAACATTCGATTTTCTTTATATCTTTTTTCTTCTTTATCATTTCATAACGGCAGAATTTCATATTTCTTTCTTTTTTCTTTTTTATCATTACTTCACTTCTCCCCCGCTTCATTCAAATCTCAAAATCATCTTATCTTCGATTTCTTCTCATTTTTATTTCATGTTGTCCCGTAATTTCTTGTAATTATTTTTTACAAATTCCACTATGTCGTATTCTAGCCCTCATGATCACAAAAAATACTAACAATATCTTGTAGCACAAGGAATCGATCCAAACAATTTATCATTCGATCCAAACAATCTAGCCTCCTTCAATTATTCGCATATAATTTAATTAGATACATAAATATACACAATTGCAAATTATATAAAATAAGAAAGAATTAAAAAATAAGAGATGAGACCATGAATAGTGTTAAATAAAGGAAAATTTTAGTGCTCTAAATTTGTGGGTGTTAAGTGATGAAGGAAAAAGTAAATATTTGGCTTATGAATAATGCAAATGAAATGCATTTATAATACTCCAATTGGTGATGCTCTTATAGTCCAGTCTCTTTTTCATATAAACATTTCTATTATGTTGATTGTTTTATTTTATAATTGCTAAATGTTTAATATAATTATATTTGGATGCGATGATATGAAACTGTATGTTCACATGTTATGTCTCGATTAACTTATGAAAGAATTAATGATTATTTCTTAAATCTTAATACATGCTAAAATATCTACAATTAAGACAAATTCAAATTACTTTAATAAATGTGATCAGCTTGAAGTCTGCTTACACAAAATAATGATTTAAGATCTAATTTATATTCTTGTTAATGAAAAGAAACGTTTCTTGGTATTGAGTAGTAACAGAAATTGCTGGATCACTGAGGATTAAATAAATTGTGTTAATTTAAATAATTCGGATAATATAAAATAGACTAGGTTACTGTATAACAGCTGAAAATATCAATCAACTTTTATTAGGGTATAATTGATAGAAAAAAATAGTTCATGGGTCAATTTGCAATTTTGCACTTAGGATATAAGATGGCCTTATCAGTAATTAGTATCCCTTACCATTTGAGCCCCTCCCTTGAAGCGCGTGAAGATCACGTGGCGCATACACTCAGAGCAGTTGAAAAATAAGGCGCCAAAGAGTCGATCGACATGCAGTTTTGTATCTATATTTCTTGGAAGAAGAAAAAATACTCCGAAAACCCAGCGCTTCCTTCCGTTTCCTTTAGATGATTATTCAATTTCCCCTCCAAACCCTAATTAATCCTCCTCAATGCCTTGGGATTTATATTATTATTCCAATTTTTCAATATTTCACGGAAAAGAAACGCAAGCAAGCGATATCCTAATATCTCAGGATAAGCTGAGGATCATTAAAGACTACGATTATAGCTATGGTAATTGTAGCTATAATTACTTTTCTCTAATTTGGGATAAAAAATTGGCTTGATTTTTTTCTTTTATTTTTTGCTTCATGTGAAATATGATTATTGGGTCCTTTTATATGTATCTTGAATCTTGCTGGGTTTGTTCGAGGATCATTTGAGTCGGTAAAATGGTTGGGCTATAAAAAAGAATCTTCTTTTGTTTTTTGTTTTCATGTGAAAAGTTGCTAATATTGTTGTCCTTAAAGGGAGGAAATTTAGTAAAACGTTAGCACATGCAGGAGAAATCATTTTTATATACAAGATTCTATCTTTAAATTAATTATTCATGGATATAGTCTTATGTGTAATCTAGTGAAATCAAATTTTCTTGAATTTATGGAAATTTGCTGCATATCAAACCTCTGTCCGTAGATGATGGTAAAATCCAACCAGAGTTTAAGTAGACAATTATCATGAGCAACATTGATGTGCAATAACATATATAGTTTGTTTTGTTTCTTAGGATTCTTAGTGACTTTATTTATTAGGAGTTCCAGCTAGCTAGTTCTACCTTTTTAGTTGATAGTTGAACTCTCTTATTTTAGTATGTGATACAATCACTCATTAATTTATAATGTGCATGAAAAATATTGAGGTCTTGGTATATTCTATTCCTAATTCTCATCTCCTGCATTTATGTTAAACTCCCCTTTTTGTTTTGTTTCAGTGATGTGTATATCTTGGTTCAGTTATGGACCGTGAAAGGAATCGTGTTGAGGTTTTAGAGGAAAAAACCGGTGCTTCTAATAATAGGCGTGTAATATTCTCACCTGGGGTTAAAGTTATAAATACAGACCACGGAGGTGATGGTGGGCCACTTCCGGAGATTACTATTAAAAAAACCAAACATGGCTCAGCCAGAAGTTTAGATTCTTCCTCATCAAAGGCTTCTTGTGAAGACATCGTTCAAGTCAGTTCTCAAATTATACCTCCCAACTCTGTAGGAGAGAGTAACATTCGTGGAGTCTCAAGCAGGCCGGAAGAGTGTGTTAAAGACATGTCACCAATTCTATCGCCTTCTATCCAAGTGATGGAATGCCCCGAGGATTATGATCCTGATAGTCCTGCTTATGTCTTTAATAATGACTCTCCGACAATCGAAGGGAATTCTTCTTCTGATGATCTTTTGTTCAGCATTCATATGGGAGACAATAGTTTCTCTACTTATGATGCAACCGGTACTGGTGTAGACTTGGATAAATCAAGGCCATCCTTAAGCTTTGGAGGAGAACCTTCCAAGTCTGGCGAAGCCGGGGAAATTCATAAGAGAAATGAGTGTCAGTCTATGGATCACTTGAAGGGTAATGAATCAAGAAGGTCGGGTGAGTTCGGTAGGTTTGACCAAATTTCCACAACTACTGAAGGAGTAGATCCAAACAAAAGATCAGACACGGGGAAGACCGTGAGCGTGGATGTGAAACATGGAGAGAAGAGAATGGTTGGTGAACCGCTCAACAATGTTCAAGAGGGTCTCATAAATAACCAAGTTGACACGAGTACAGGAGTTTTGAAGGATACTAGTTCCAAACATAAGCCAGATGGAACAGTTGCTTTGCCAAAGTGAGTATCATTCTATCTCATAATCAACTAGAACGATTTATACGAACTTAGTATTCTTGCATGTATTTTGTTTCTTGTTGCCACACAAAAACTTAATCAATATGACAGATAAAGGTATCTTCATATATGTGAATGATGCTGTAGATCATCCATTCTTAAGTTTACAAATCTTTTTTTCTTACCAAGTGGTCTTGGATGAAAATCATCATTGGTCTACTCGAATACTGAAGAATATTCCTCTCTTGTGTTCCAGAAAGAAGAAATCTTCATGGAAATCGTGCCATTGCTTTGAGTGGCCTAGCTGCTGCAGTAAATTTCCAGGTTGCTCTTGCAAATGGATTAGGTGGCCTAATTGCTCGTGCAAATGGATTCGCTGGCCTGGTTGCTCCCTTAAATGGCTCACCTGCCGTGGCTGCTTGTGTGAGAGGCCAAGCAATCAGTTGAAGTATCCGAGATGGGCAGGCAGCTGCTTTAAGTGCCTTTACTGGCCTTGCCTCAAGTGCCGATGTTGAAATTGTACATCAACGTGCTGATCCTGTTGTGATTCCAATAATACGTATGTTGATCTTCCTTTGTAGCATGATTTCCTTTTAGTAGAATATTATAGCATCATATAGCATAGGTGCCACCGTGCCAACAATTTAATTCTTACCTTAGATGTAATCTTGATTTTGACCAAGTTCAATTCATCTTTTTCAATGCTTAACAGAATAACCACTTCCAAGAAAAGAAAGTTCAGAGCATGCCGCCTAGCTCCGTGAAGGCAACAAACCAAAAGGCACGCTCTTCCTTTTCGTGTTCTTGTTCATGCTGTTCTTGCTCATGTTGCCGTTGATGAAGTGACACCTTTAACCGGCCTTCTTCTTTATCACGTCTTTGTTGTTATGTGCTTTATAGCTTCTTGCACAGAACTAGATTGCATTATTCGATAACTGTAATCTACACACCTTTGTAATTTTCCTATAAACTCAAAACAGAGGCTGCTGCTTTACTCTTAAAAGGAAACTCACTATCCATTGGTTAGAAGTAATTGGTTGTGTACTAGATCTGCTGTCACGATAGTTTAGGAGCCAATTCATCACGTGATGCTGTGATGGAGTCGTAAAGGATTCACTTGGTTCCCCAAGAAAGTTATATATGCAATCTTGTAGGCTGCCATTTTTTAAGATATTTGTTTCTATATTTATATTCTCTGCTTTTCTAATTTGTCCGCACAATATAATCACTAATTAGACATTAAAGAACATTGTGTTATTTTAAATTTGTTTTGACAGAACATGTATGCAATTTCGAACGACAGGACAGACTGCTAATTAGAGAATGTAATTTTGATACATACATTAATTTTAGATTTGGTATAGGATTCATTTCAGGCTTATGAAAATAAGTTACTCTTGTTGAAAGCTTTTTCATTCCAGAATTTTATTTAAGAAAAACACTATGCATCTTCATTTGATATTCATTCAATAGTAGGTAATAAATGCAGATAAATCCCAACTCAGAATCTGGTAATAAGGTGAAGAAAAACTGCATGAATTCCAGGTCTCTTTAACGTTGCACAGAAAGCTGACTAATAGTCAGATTCAAATCTTTTCATATAATCCAGACAAAATAATTTGAAAATCTCAGAAAAATCCAGAATTTAATGCTTTGGAACTGCCTTCAGTTACAACTAGGCTACCATATGAATGCTTGACAATATTACCACCTTCCTTAGAATCCCTCTGCAATCCTATGAAAAAGAAGTATTTGTTTATGTGAATGAAGATTCAGTGAAGAACCCACCAAATAAATTAACAAGATTGTTCCTTTCCAAAAAAAAATAAATAAATAAATAAAAATGTTGTCCATCAGATTTCTTGGTCCTCCTGCAATCTAATGTACTGAGGCAAACGATGCCGTCTTTGGGTTTCACTTCCAGCCGTTATGCTTCAGATAGTTACTCCACGTGTAAGACATTTCCTGTCGTGCCACGTGGTCCAACAAATAGGAGGGCTTGAAAACCCTGTTCGATTCTAAGAAATGCGCGCCCATTTGAGCCAGTAGGGCCCACGCTACTTCCTGGGACCCACTTCCTCACGTTAAAGATTTTGGGAAAAGATTGTTTGGGAAAAATTGTAAAGCTTGGAAGAAGTAACACCAATCTAAAGAAGAAAGAGAAGCAACAGAAATTATTTTGCTGACTCCGAGGTTTCTTATGTTTTCTGCATCATTTGTTGTCGAATGCTGAAAGGAAATGAAATGGATTCTTTGTCTTTATAGTTTTGTGTTCTCTGCAGATGCTAAAGACTTCTTTTTTTACTTTTTTTAGATACTCTCTTCTTCTTTATTCCTTCTTTCTCCTTTTGTCATTTTCTGTGTGTCTTGATTTTCAAGATTTTGTTTTTTGAATTTCTGCTAACGAAGTCTATGTTGCTTTTTGTTTGTTGAAGATTGAGTGGAGTGGCGACCATGGCAGAGATGTGGAAGAAGGTTTATCTGCTTTCTGCTGCAGTTGATCTGCATTCGTTTCTGCTTTTTCTGTGCATTCTGTCGTCTGTTTCTTCACAATTCTCTGATGAAAGAATGGCACTTCTTGGATTGAAGAGATCCTTTTCTGATCCTCATGGGATGCTCGACAGCTGGAATGCCGGTAGCTCCGATCACTGCTCGTGGTTTGGGGTTTCCTGCAGTTCAGATTTCAGAGTTACGAGGCTGGAAATAGGAGGTAATCTCTCTCGCTCTCGTCCTTGCTCTGTTGAGTTGGAATCAGCATTGCATCGCTTTGGAACCGCGAGAAACTGCTCTGATCGGTCTGGGGTTAGTGGAACATTAGGGGGAAGATTATCGGCTGTTATAGGAAAGTTTACGAAACTTAGAGTTCTATCGCTTCGTTCTAATGAAATTGGTGGTGAGATTCCTGCTGAGATATGGAGATTGAGAAATCTTCAAGTGCTTGATCTTGAAGGGAATGACTTCCTTGGTCGTTTCTCAGATTTTGAATTCTTTGGTTTGAGGGAATTAAGGGTTCTTAATCTTGCATATAACAGGATTTTTGGGATGTTTCCACTTTCTCTGTCGGAATGTAGGGGTTTAAGGATTTTGAATTTAGCGGGAAATGGAATCAACGGCGTCATCCCCAGTTTTCTAGGGTGTTTAAGAAGTTGAGAGTGGTAAATCTGTCGTTTAATTTGTTGGCTGGCTACATTCCAAGTAATTTCGGATACGGTTGTGGGAATCTCGATCATTTGGATTTATCGCATAACTTCCTAAAGGGGGAAATTCCGCGCGCTTTAGGGAAGTGCGGCCGTTTAAGGACAATTTTGCTGTCGTCAAACGTACTACGTGGCGTTATCCCTAATGAGTTTGGGAAACTTCAAAATCTTGAAGTTTTAAATGTTGCAAGAAACATATTAGGCGGCCCTCTCCCCGCGAGTCTGGGGAACTGTACTCGTTTGTCAGTTCTTGTCCTCTCGAGTCACTTCAATGCTCTCCACGCAAAGAGGCATCCACGTGGCCGAGCGCCTCGTAGATCTTCCAGTGCAGCTTTGGATGATGATCAGAATGCCTTCAAAGGTTCCATTCCTGATGAGATAACAGCACTTCCAAAACTCAAGATTTTTTGGGCTCCGGGCGCCGGCTTTGACGGCTGCTTTCCTAGAAATTGGGGCAGTTGTAAGAGCATGATGATGGTAAACCTAGCTCAGAACCGGTTTACAGGTAAGATTCTTGGTCTATCTACAAAATGCACTAATCTTCAATACCTCAACTTGAGCTCCAACAGGCTGACCGGGAGATTGGATGAAAATCTTCAGCCGTCGTGTATAACAATGCTCGATTTCAGTGGGAATTTGTTATCTGGTCCATTCCCGAGTTTGAACTGCCACCATCGACCCTCCAACTACGATCCATCTGTTGCTTACGTGTCTTTCTTGGCTCGTGAGGTCCCAGTTATGGACGACGATCATAGTCACGAGGTTCGTCGCTTGACATCAACATCATTTCTCATGCCTTTGGTACATAAACATGTATTTAAACCAAGGCACGCGCCTCCTCCTAAAGCTGCAGAACTCCGTTTCAAGGACAGCAATCATCGACCATCTAACTTTGTTGTGGCATCCATGGCATCTGGTTTCGTTGCAGTGGCTCTGATTTTGCTGGCTCTGCTCTGTTACAACAAAAAGGGGAAATTAGTGATGACGAGGATTGAGATTCCGGCCTCAACTCAGACGGAGAAAGTTATCCTCTTCAACGACATAGGCGTGGCTCTAACCTACGATGCCATAGTTGAGGCAACGGAGAATTTCAACAGAAGAAACTGCATTGGAAGCGGCGGATTCGGCAAGACCTACCGCGCACAAGTAGCTCCGGGGAGAAACTTGGCGGTGAAGCGGCTGACCGCGGAGAGGCACCAAGGCGCCACGCAGTTCCATGCCGAGGTGAGCACATTAGGCCAAATCAGGCACCCGAATCTCATCACTCTCTTGGGCTACTACGCTTGTGGACCGGAGATGCTATTGATATATAACTATCTATCCGGAGGGAATCTCGACCGGTTCATCAAGGACCGTGCTAGGAGAGCCTTCAACTATGCGACACTGCACAAGATCGCGCTGCACATCGCCTCCGCACTCTGCTACCTGCACGACCAGTGCAGCCCGCGCATCCTGCATCGAGACATCAAGCCTAGTAACATCCTGCTGGACGGCGATGGCAACGCGTATCTGGCAGACTTCGGACTGAGCAAGATCCTGGCGGGCGCGGAGACACACGCCATGACGCGTGTGGCTGGGACCTACGGGTACATAGCTCCAGAGTACGCGCTGACGGGGAGGGTCTCGGACAGGGCGGATGTGTACAGCTACGGCGTAATGCTTCTGGAGCTCATGTCCGAGAAGAGGGCGCTTGACCCCTCGTTTTACTTGCACCAAGACGGCTTCAATATCGCGTCGTGGGCGTGCATGCAGCTTGGTCAGGCTCAGGCGAAGGAGGTGTTTACAGCCAGTTTGTGGGACGCGGGGCCGCATGACAAACTAGTGAAGATGCTGCATGTAGCCGTGCTCTGCACCGTCGATTCGGTTTCAGCGCGGCCGGCGATGAGACAGGTCGTGGAACGATTGAAGCAGATTCAGCCTTGTGCTAGTGAGTAGTGAGATTGATTGGTTGATTGGGAGTTGTGTTTTGAATTATTGATGATTTTACGTGTTTTGGAGTGAGCCATGGCCATCAATGTTGGTCTGCTGTTGGGAGATTATAGATGAAAGATAGTTAATTGAAGTTGTCATTCAGATTTTAAATAATAGTAAAAAATCTAGATTTAAAAAGAAATTTGAACACTAGCGACTATATTATCCACGACGGACGTATATAAAATTTATCCCGAATAAATATAATTTTTCTTTGAGAGAATAAATCTCCAATTTTGTTACTCCTAAATCCTAATAAACAGACTAAATAAAGCACATAACCCATTTTCCATTTTTTCACTATCCATTTAGTTGCTTTATTCTTCATTTAATATTTTTCCTCCATTTACCTAAGTAGTCTTCTTTCCTCTTCTCGAATTAAATGTTTTCCTTCTCTTATATGAATTCTCTTTGCATCGGATCTACTAAACATTTTGTTTCTTAAAAGCTTGTTATTTTCCATATTCTCCTCACAATCTCTATAAATAACATTTTATTTTATTTTTTCAAAAAGAACTCTATAATTTATATACTGGTCGTCGGAATTTTTTCTCCGCACTCACTATCAAGTATCAATACAATTTATTCTTGAAAAGTGAAAACAAGAAAACCAAAAACTGATAAGCAAAGATTAAACCAAAAAATTTCTGCATTTTTTCTTGTATGAGATACCCCATGAAAACAATTGTTCCACATAGTCATAAATGGAATCCAAGAACTCATAAAAAGACAAAAAAAATGAAAAGCCTCTACTCTCTACGAATGCTGATAGGAACTCACCCCTAAAAAATCTTACAAGGATGCATTCACACAATTTTAACATTACACCAACGAAGAAGCGTTAGGGTTTACGACGATGTGCTTGAGCGGGTTGTCTATGTCGGTCCCACCCGCGTGCACGATGAACTCTGCTGGAGAGTGGAAGCTACCATGACATATGCACATTATTCTAACGTCCTCGCCCTTACCGTATTTGTACAGTACGCCATCGACCCTTCTCCCATTGGGCCCATCTCCCTTGGTGAAGACACAAGGCATGTCCTCTGCCCCGACTCCCCTGCCCCGGGCTCTTGAGGTGTCGGACCTTTTGGGAGGACTCTCCATGTCAGCTTTACTCGTGGTTTCTCGAGCTTTTGCTGCAGATGAGCCGATATCCTGACTGCCGACAGTGGATTGGATGCTGCCCGGGCTCATCTCACCACTGGACCCTGAAAAAGATGTTAGTTACATTGACAACATTTCAAATTGACCAGACACGATCACGTTAAGCAGGTGATTAGAGTTTGAATCAAGAATCATCAGGAAAACCGAAACGATCATTCTAAGTAACGAGTAGCAATTCTAGTCGGCGTTGTGCAATTCTCAAGTCATCAAGTTTCATGGAAAGCACATCCTCGCAAAGAAAGCACATGTTTGCCAACTATAATCTCGACTGACACTATGATGCCCGGCACCATCCACCAATGACACCAAGAAATTGTCTTCGTGGACTCAAGTGGAAGCAGGCCCACTGTGTTGGTTGGTTGGTACATAAGCTTATCTATTGAACATGGGTTATCAAGTAGCAAAGAGTGACAGATCCCCTAGGTCCTACCATGAATGTTTCACTAGTACAAAGGCCTACTTATCGGACATGTGCAACTCATGGATGCCTTTTCGACTGCAATAGTTGGACCGAGACTTATCATACCGCACTTACCCTACTTATGTTGTCTAAAAATAAGCAAACCTGCAGCTCTATTAGCCAAGCATTCACAGCATATCCACAGCCAGTAATAGGAACGAGTTCATCAACCCCGGTACAACTACAATAAGCACGATGCATAGTAAAAACAGAACTTCCGATCCTGCTAAGGTTACCAAGAGACGAGCCAGGTCACTGACCAACCTTGGACTTACAAGGCCTCCACTCCCTTTTCGGCAAAAGTAAAACCTTTCCCGTTCTCACTTACGTCTCAGAGAAGACTGGCTAAAGAAAATACAAAAATTCTTCATGTTCTTCAGCTGCTAAGCTATGAGTGACTTATTTTTCATACCCCTCATGTTAGCTAAGGTAGAATTTTCAATCAGAATGCAAAAGATACCTCTTTCGGCTCAACTTGTGTTGTTTTCTTCGAGTTTACCAAATCACGATAGCAATGTGGAAGCTTCCACACATGAATAATGCTTAGCACCTCTAAACCCAATCTTGCCTAAATATGTTAGGCCATTCCCATATTACAAAATTTCCTGTCCAAAACCTCAAAAATTCCATCTTTTTGTTTTTTTCCGCATTATCCTGTCAAGTCCAATATATCTACTACTGTCCATCACGTCTCAACCCATCATCGTACTGTGATAATCATTCTACCCTACAGAGCAAAGTAACCTCATTTCGAAGGTTTCACATCTACTTCCCTCGTTTCTTCTTGAGGAAAGGATAATTAATTGCACATGTGAAACAAGTGGATGCATAGTAAACACAACAAATCAGTCACAAAATTACAGCATTTTAAACAGAAATTCAATAGATGTGATTATCATTATAAATGAATATAAGCAAGAAAAAGCATCTTCTACGAATTATTGGAGATAGAAAGTTCATAATTGTAGGCCAACCAATCACCCACCCCACAACAATAATTCCAATACTACTACAAACAAACAACTTGCTTTTATAGTGTATACAGTCCATAAGCATCAAAATACAGCAGCACTGCTGCTTTTTGACTTAGAAATTGACTCAAAATCTAGACCAAAAGTAACAAATTTGATGATCATCATCAAAATTAGTAAAGATTCAAACTGTTCATCAAAACATCAGCATTTAAATGTTTAAATATATTTTCAGCAAAACAGAAAAAATACCTTGTAAATTTATAGTCTCCAAATCCGAAATGCTAGAAGAGCTGCCCCCTTTCGATTCCACCGATCCCTGCGACGACGGCTGCCCAAACCCCTTCCCCCCGCTGCTTCCGACATAATTTCCCTTTGCTTTCCCCATTGCCGCATCAGTCCCACTCCGGGCCACAGCCTGAGCGGCCGCCACCGCCGCCCACGTCGACAGCCCTAATTGCGAAGCCAACGATGATCCCGACCTCTTTAAAGCCGTTAAAGACTTCTCCCTATCCAACCTCACTCTCAGATTCATCTCAATTTCCTTTTTTTCCTCCAAACTCAAGCTCAAATTCCTACTTCCGCCGCCACCGCCGGCATCTCTCTCACTCCTCAAAGTCCTCTGTTTCTCGGACCTCCTCCGCTTGGCCTCCATTCTTCTGAGAGTCTGCAGCTCCTTCCTCTTCCTCCACTCCTCCTCCGTCTCCACCGGCAGCGAAGCGGTCCTCGCGAGGCCGCTGTAGGCCGCGGGAGGCGGCGCCGTCGCGTCATTTTCGTCCCTGACCACAGGCAGGCAGTTCGCTATCGAGGAAGAGCGAACCAACTTCTTGGGACTCTTTTCCACACCGAATCTCCCTCCCATTGACAAACCAAGATTTAACTCAATCTCCTCTTCTTCTTCGTCTTCATCTCTCGCGCCGACGCGGTCGCTGCCGCTGCCCATAAACCTCTGCAACAAATCTCTAGAAAACCTCTTGGACGAAATATCGAGAGAAAGATTATCCATTTCCAATGTTTTCGCAATGCTTTTTTTCCTGTCGCCTTTATCCCCCATATAACGCGAAATATAAAGCTCAGTTGTAGACATAGCCATGATCTATTTCAGGCGACCAGAGATGCAAAGTTGTGGTGTTTGACTGCATATTAACGCCAAGATTTGATTTTTTTTGTGAATGCTCGAGCAAGATTCTGATCAGCCTACAAACAACCAGTAGCTCAGTTGGGAAAGATTGAAGCTTTACATGAAATAGGGGAGGAACCTCCAAGAATACTGAGAGAAAGTCCGCAATCAATCAATCAATCCACAATGAGCAAAAAGGAAGAGATCAATCAGACATGTGGCGAAGTCAATAAAATAGACCAAAAGAAAGCTGAAAAGGGAACATTGGAGAGAGAGAGAGGCTAGCGTGTGTGTGTGTGTGCGCGTGTGCTTGTGCGACGCAAAACTAACAAGAAGAGAAAAGAAGACTGGAGGGAGAGAGAAGCAGAGGTCGGGAGACGGGGGAAAGTGAGAGAATGACGAAAAAGACCTCGTCTAGAGAAAGAGAGGGAGAGGGTACTTGGAAAGGACAAGTGGCGGGAGAGAGAGGAAGGTGACACGTTGGTCTGACTGAATTGGCCCTTTTTGGTGGTGTCCTCTAATCAAAGTGTCTTGATAGCTAGTGTTGGACATGGGTAGTGCTACGCTGTGCTCGAGCCCATCACTTTCCCTTTCCTGGGGTTGTTGTCATGATTTATTTGAAACTTTTTGGTGATGGCAGTATCAAATTGATCATAATGACCAATGCCCGAATCTTCATTCATTTGGTCGATAACTTAATGTTTATATTGCTAACATAAAAGATTGTTCCTAAAATATATAGGATGTTAAAAAATAAATGCCGGCTCGGCGGCTCCAAACCCAAAGTCTTCCTTTTTTCTTTCCTTTGGTGTATGCATCCGTTTACTTAATGCAAATTTTTTGATGAATATTTATATTACTCAATCTGAAATATGAATATTGATAGTTGTGTTTGTTTTATGAATGAAATTCTATCTTAAATAGTTTTTTTCTGCTATTTCCTAATAAAAGATGGATGTTCTCAATATTAAAAAAAAAAAGATAAGATATATAATGTATTAATGTGCTCAATGAAGACATTAATCTATCATAGATGAGAAGATCGATAATCTGTAATATCGGAAAGTCATCCTCAAATAGTATCAGAAAAGACGGATTTTGTCAATGAATTGTCGCACCCGTAAAATAAATTTTTTTTTAAAAAGCAAAGAAGAACATAAGCTCTTATGCTATAAAAAGAATAAAACCATTTTAGACTTAGAGCTCGTTTGGTAGCCATGTTAAGATATGACGAGATAAATAAAGCAATATGGATTTTAAGATAAAAATTTACTGTAACAGCAAGATAAAGATTTAATATTATTATTTAGTAGATAAGATACAAATCAAGATAAAATAAGTGTGGTATTTAGTAAATTAGATTGTATTAGAGATAAAATGTAAAATGATAATTTTACCTTTATTAAAAATATGAATATATTTATCTTATTCTGATAATAATAAATTATTTAAATAATATAAATTTAGCTAAATAAATTGTTAACTTTCGACGGGGCTAACTAAGAAATCAAATGAATTATATGATTAAATATAATGAACTATTAATTATGAATCAAATGAATTGAATAATTAAATAATGTATGATTAATTAATTATTAAATAAATTATTAATTTATGATTAATAATTAAGCTAAATTATTGATTTATTAATTAATGAAAAAATTAATTAATTAAATTAATCAAGTAAAAAAATGTCTAATTAATTCATTGATTCGAGATGTAATTACTTCATTAATTCATTGGATTTAAGGTAAATGAATGATTGGTCAATGTAGGATTAATAATTAAGTAAATTTGACGGAGGAAGATGATGGCGTTTAGCTCGCCGTCTACCGAGAAAAAAATCGTCGGAAATCACCAAAATCCAAACATGAACCGGAATCTCCAAACTCCATTCACCGAAAATATGAACGAATACCAAAAACCCAAACATGAACCAAAATCACCAAAATTCAACCAATATCGAACCAGAATCCAACGAAAATCCAACCAAAATCAAGAGAATGAAACCAGAAATTAATCAAATATAGACTAATCGAACCAATAATTGAAGAAATGGCTCAGATCTACAACATATTGAAGCTAGAAGGCTTCGCATGAAACCATGGCTGCAAACACAGTGTACTCGTTGGCCGGTCTGTATTTGCAAGATCTGAGCGATTACCATCTCTTCGCATCCCATCTCTTTCGCCCATGTAGATTATCACTGCCATTGCCAAAGAATTCGAATCGTGCCCAAAAATTGAAGGGCTAGCAAAAAATTTCATGGTGGTGAAACAATAAATTGTAAGAAGAATCGACCCAAGAAGAAGAAGAGCAAGGACGAGGCGCGGGTCGGCGGCTCTGTGGGAGGTCATCGGCAGGATGGTGGTGAAATGAATTGTAGCGATGATTAAAACGAAGGAGGAATATGACAGTGGTGAGCTCGCCGCCTTCTCCACACTCGTCGTCGCCGCCTCGCCTTACCGCCATTGTCGCCTCTCCACCATCTTCGCCTCGCCTCACCGCCGTCATTGCCTCGCCCTTGTCGTCGTCGCCGCCTCACTGTCGCGTCCGTGTAAAGATAAAGGAAGAGAGACAGTTCCAAAGATAAAGAAGGGAATAGTGCACTTATCTTGATTTACTGTTGGAAGTGGTAAAATAATCGGGTCAATTTCATCAGATAAAGAAACCAGCCAAAACATGCAAAAACATGGCACAATGCGCAAACCGGGACGACCCCGGATAATTTAACACGGGCCTCACTTTTAGATATCTTATATACCAAATACACATAATATATTGTTACTTCAAGATATATTATCCTTAACTGTATGAAACAAGCACTTATTGTTTAGTATTTGTCGTCTCTAGTTTTGATCCAAATAAATTTGATAAGCTAAAATCATCATGTCACTTAAAATTAAATTGAACCACGATAAAAAGATTTTTAATTATTAGTATATAATACCACGTAGAAAAAAAAAACTTATAGTTTATCTATCCACAACTTTTTTTTCGCATGTTGAATGACACGCGTTTTAATAACTTGGTTAACTTAATTGACAAGTGGAATAAATATTTTTTATTGATTTAAAGATTAATATTACTTCATCCGTCCACATAAACGGACTCGTTTTGACTCGATGCGGGTTTTAAGAAATTGTTTGACTTTGATAAGAGATATGAATGAAAGTTGGTGGAAAAATTAATGGAATATTAATCTTACTTTTATATATTGGTTTTATAATAGAATGTGAGTGTAAAAAGTTAGTGGAGTGTGAAATCTATTTATCAAAACTAGTAAAGTGAAATGAGACATTTTATTGTGGACGTTCATTTATGCCAAAATGGAACATTTTATCTTGGACGAATGGAGTACAATAAATGAATGTAACAAATAGAATAGATGGATAAAAAAATTATAGTGAATATGTGGGGGACGTTAGGAGAAATACATGTATCAAAATACTAAGATTAGAAAATAGGTTCAATGCGTGTAATTTTTTCATTTAGCCCAGTATCACCATTAGGACCATTCTAACGTCCGATTTCTGTATTAACAGAAATAATTTGTTTTCAAGTGACGTAATTACTCTTCTGATTTAGAGTGCGTAATGCAAGATTCTAATCACATCAGCAGAGTGAGTGGGTGCAGGGGGAGTATGGTGGAGACCGATCCCAGGGTAGCAGGGTCCGGGGGATGAATAAGAGAGAGAAAGCGGAGAGACGCGTGGCGGGCGCAGAGCGCAGCAGGCGAAAACCGACACGTGTGTGGGAGAGTACGCGATCAGTGACGACCCGCCGCGTGTCTTGCACCAGGGGTGCCTCGTCATGCCGCAAACGTCGTCTTGTTTCGCTGTTTTGCCCCATTTAATTATTCAGTCCCCCACTCAACTCTCTCACTCTCTCCCCGCCACATGTCGTACAACCATTGTTTCATTTGCATTGTTTATTTTTCAATTTTTATTTATTATTATTAGTATTATAATAGTTGATTACAACAGTACTATGTCGTCGAAGGCATCCTGCATTTTCTTTTTCAATTGGAATTGATTAATTGTCCTTTTCTTTTCTTGTGTGATGGTCGAAATTTGCAATCAGTTTCACAAATTTGAGATGTCTGATCGTGGTATTATTTTTCATAGACTGAATTCAAAGTTAGAATATTTTGATAACGAGTTACGGATTTATATTTATTTGCATGTTTTGTGTTTCCGATTAGATGATTTGGCTGATGTATTGCTTGTATAACATAATGATATTAGTCATTATTACTTTTATTTAGTTTTTATCTCAGACTGACATATGTATTTGTTCGATATTTAATTCAAAAGATTGTTGAAAATACAAAGTGAAGCTTAAAATACAATGCAGTTCAGAGTTTCTATTCCTATATGCATAACAAACATCAATCTCAAACAACAAACCCACAGGAGTATATAAGAATTATATATGTATCTTAATCTCATATATTAGAGTCTCACACACAAACACATACACACATACATTATATATATATATATATATATATATATATATATATTAATCTCATGTATTAGATATGAATCGTTAATTTGATGTAAAAATCCGTCTAATATGATATATTTTTTTAATTTCATCTAATTATGCTTGTTTATGTGTTTATGGTGTAAAATTATAAATTTATTGTAGGACTATTAAACAAGCGTACCCAAAATAACGTGTCGAATGAATTCGATTAGGTTTACGTTTACTATAAAGTAAGAATTAAATATATTTTAGATATGATGGTATAACAAAAGTTTGGGTTTGGTGCTTGGGCAGGACACGTAGCAACACGGTAAAAAATGGATACCACCTTTCTGTTGGTTGTGAAATAGTTCTTTTTCGAGTCAGACAAATATTGGTAATTGACATTAAAGAGAAATTGCCCAAAAATAGGGATGGCCCATTTTGGGGCTATCCATCTCCCTCTTTTCTGATAAATTTATAGCCTAGCTGTCACGCTGCAGCTGGTGAACAAAATGGGCTCATTTATTCCTGTTATCACTTCTTTTCATGATCTAATAACCTCAATGACTCAATCTATGTTTGTAATCTTATTAATTATCATAAAATATATAATGTATGTATATAAATTTAATATTTATTTTAAAAAACTATTAAATAAGAATGAAAGAAAAAAATCATAATTATAATATTTAAAAATGAAGAAAGTATAAAGTATTTATGTAGTTCTAGCCGATGGATCCGATACCTAGTACCTTTCATCGTATTTATGATAGATATTGTATACTTCTTTTTGCAACACGTAGATTGGAATCCTTAAAGAGACATTATGCTACACCGCCATTTGTATATAAATCTAAATTCTCATTTGGTTTATTTTATTTTGTCGATATATTATATTTGAGGAGGTTTCTCAATTATTTAAGCATACATTGGTATAGTGCTCATAGGTTTTGTGATTTTCGAGAATATTTTCCTGGATTTGATTTGGTCACTTAGAAACCAATTATTATTTTTTACCCGAATTGATAAAGTCAGTTTTAAATTATTTATAATTAAATCATAAAGTACGATTCGAATCAATAATATTTGAACTCGGTTTAAATCGTGTCTGTTTGGTCGATACCTAAATATATCTATATAGTAAATTAATAAAATTGAATATAATGACCTTACGAGGTATTTACCTCATTAAAAAAAGCATTATGAGGCGTATTATGAATATTAGTACCGGTATATCCATTTAGGTCATTAGTGATGGAAACAATAGAATAAAAATGTGTAAAAAAGTAAATAATAATAATTACAATAATTATTATCATTATTGAAAAGGAATACCTGTTAGACATATGATAAAATTCAGGCCGTGAACACACGGTATTTTAACTATTATAACTAAAGGAAGGAACAAAATAAATGAAACAAAAATTATAAAAAAAATAATAAAACAAATTAGTAGTAAGTCAAGTCGAAGAAATCTCTCTTTCCACAACACAAATTAGGCATCCACTGGTGCTATCGGATTGGCGTATTGTTCCCAAAAATAAAGCGACATCCTCATAGCGTGTATAAGCATTTTAAACCCGTTAGGCACCAGTGAACTTGACGGAGTTCCAAAAATGAGCTAACTATATACCCAACAAAATGTTGCTAAGTGATGGATGCATATGATGTAAGCCTTGTGAGCTTTGAGAGAAAGAAAGGTCAAAGGCCTCATCGAAGACGAAATGCCAAAAGCCTTTGACCGTTTCATAGTCAATACTATCGAACATACCGATGGCCCGATGGACGCGATGCCCTGAACCATTCTCCTTTGGTGTATACATAGACAATAACATTGAAACAATATTATTTACAAATCCACCAGTTCTAACATTTGTGCATGTTTCTGGTCATGGAACACCCATTTGGACTCTTAAGTGATTAACAAAATTTGCAGCAACCCACACTTCTCACTTACATAGACGATTCTTTTCCAAGTATTTTGTCATACTCTACCTTCTCGAGGCTTTCAAAAATCGTTAAAAGTCAACGACATAATCTCTTACCACGTGCAGGTTACGACACTTAATCTTTTTTAAGGAATGAGCGAAAATTAAAAAATCTTCTGAGTGTTATAGTTAGATTCATATAGTTTCATTTTCTCACCGAACCACGCCCATGTGATCTCCAATTGAATATTTGAGTTACCAATATACTCATCTTTTAAATTTGGTTTTTAACCCCACGCATTCTAGCGACTTAAGCATTTGATTACAATTTAATCATTTGGTTAACGGACCCACTAAGTTATCCATTGACCTTACGTAGTCAATTGAGATAACACCACTCGTGATCAATTGCCTCACTGTATTATGTCATCGACAGATATGCAGATACTTACCATTATACAAGTCATTATGTGTTTCTCTATAGCTATTTGGCTATCACAGTATATCACTACTGTTGACATTGGCTTCTTCCAATACGGAATATCTTATAGGAAGTTTCTAAGCCATTCGACTTCTTCTCCTGCTTTATCCAAAGCGATGAACTCAGATTAGATGGTAGATCAAGCTATACAAGTATATTTCGTTGACTTGCAAGAGACATCACCTCCATAGTGAACACATAACTACTCGTCGAAAATGAGTCTCTTGAATCAGATATCCAATTTCCATCACAGTACCCTTCAATTACTTTGGGATATCGCGTGTAATGCAACCTAAAGTTAAGAGTATACTTCAAGTATATCAAAACTCTACGCGGAGCTTTCAATGTTCCTTGCTTGAATTGCTCGTAAACTGACTCAACTTGTTCACTAGACACGCAAGATTTGGTCGGGTGCAGTTTATGATAAACATCAAACTCCCTATGATCCTTGCATATTTTTCTTGAGCCATAGGCTCGACCGTGGTGCATACTCAAATACATGTTGGTTTCCAACGGAGTTTTAGCTAGCTCACAATCAAATGAGTGGAATTTCTTTAGCACTTTTTCAATATAATGAGATTGTGTCAAAGCAATTCCCTCACGACCCGTTACAATCTTTATTGCGAGAATCACATTAGTTAGACGCATATCTTTCATGTCGAAATTCCTCTTCAACATATTTTTCGTCTCATTGGTAATGCGGTTATTGCTGTCCATAATCAACATATCGTCTACATAAAGACATACAATAACGAACCTGTTTTCATTTTTATTAATGTAAACATATTTATCACACTTGTTGATAGTGAAATCATTTGAAAACATCTCATTGTCAAACTTCAAGTGCCATTGAGATGGTGCTTGCTTCAATCCATATAGGGGCCTCACAAGTTTGCATACATTTCTCTCTTAGCCAGGTACTGCAGACCCCTTCAGGTTGCTCCATATATATCTCTTATTCCAATTCACTATTTAAAAACACAGTTTTCACATTCATTTGGTGAATTTCAAGATTGTGCAAAGCAACAATCGCAACAATTACCCTAATGGAAGTGGTTCTCGTAACTGGTGAATGTGTATCAAAGAAGGCATTCCATTCTTTTCATTTAAAGTCTTTCACAATTAGGTGAACTTTGTACTTATCAATAGTACCATCAGCTTTATATTTCATTTTCAGGATCCATTTACACCCAAAGCTTTACACCCTTCTGGCAAGTCCACTAATACCCATGCGTTATATCGCATATGATTGATTCAATTTCACTATTGATTGCTTCTAGCCAAAACGACGCGTCTGGGCCAGACAGGGCTTCCGCCAACGACTTTGGTTTGTCGTCCAACATAAAAGTTATAAAGTCGGGACCAAAGGTCTTAGCGACTCTGACTCTTTTACCAAGTCTTGGTTCCACAACCTCGAGACTTGACCTCGTACTTTTTAGAGAATTAGAACTAGTGGCTTCGTCATCCACCATTCTTTCACTAGAACGGTCATTTTGCCTCTTGCAAGGATAAACATTCTCAATTAATACAACATTTCTTGACTCAATTGTCGTTTCTTCAGCTACGTCAGGCACAACTCACCAATGGACTATAAAACGCTAGGCTTTGCTATTTAGTGCATATCCAATAAATATACAATCGACTACTTTAGGGTCAATTGCAACTTATTTCGGATGAGGCACTTCCACCTTTAGCTAAACACCCACACTTTGAGGTATGAATACAAATGCTTCTTTCTTTTCCACAACTCGTATGGAGTCACATCTCTACCTTTAAGTGAAATATTATTCAGGATATAATTCAATATTAATACAACATCCCCCCACATTTTCTGGGGTAATATTGAATTAATCAACAAAGCATTCATCTATTCTTAAGTGTTAGATTTTTACGTTCAGCAATGTCATTCGACTATGGAGAATAACATACCGTTGTTTGGTGAATTATACCACTAGCGTGGCATAATTCCGCAAACAGGGCTACATACCCACGACCTCTACCACTTCGAACACACTTAATCTGACAGATATGTTGATTTTCGATTTAATTTTTAAAGTCTTTAAATGTTTCAATAGTCTCATCTTTACCTCGTAATAGGTAAAAATAAGAATGCCTTGTAGAATCATCAACAAACGTGATGAAATATTTTTTATCACCTCTAACTTGCACAAATTTCAAATCACATACGTCCGTATGAATCAACTGTATAGATTTTGTTCCGCTTTACCGAGTGAAACGACAACTTAGCCATTTTGACTTCAACACAAATTTCACATCTTTCATGTGAGTTGAACTCACTAACATTTAGTAAGTCGAGATTCACTAATCGTTTTATAGCATTTAGATTTACATGTAACAATCTACAAGGCTATAGATCGAATCTCTCAAGTCGGGCCACCTCTTTCTTGGCTTCGCTCCGACCGCGCCTCCTCCTTCGTCGTCCGCCAGTAAGTTCTCACCTCTTTCTCTTCCTTTTTCGTTTCGCCACCGCCGGGCCGCCGTCGCCGGGCAGCCTCCACGCTGCCCTTCACGTCCCGTTGAGGGGCTTTCCGTTCAAAGGCAGGCCCTTCGTCGCCTCGTTCCTCCCGTTTTCTCGGGGTTGCATTGACGTCGTCGACTCGCTAGCGTGCGAGCCGTCGACGGAGCCGAAGGCAGCCCCTCGTTGCTTCGATATTTGAGAAAGATAAGTGATAGCTCAACTTTTTCTTCGTATTCTTCATGATTTAATATTTTTAGTCGTATATTCTACTTGTTGTTGAATTTGAGCATGCTTTGGTAATTGTTTGTCGATTATGCTTATGCGGGAATGACGTGACGTTGAGGTTCTAAGCATTATGTTGTTGGAAGTATTTTGGGCAGCCCTTAATTCTAGTTCATACTATCCCATGCTTAAGTTTTTCATGAAAAGAAAGGTTGGGATGGATACCTTGATGGAATGGGGTTTCAAACTCCGATTATCTTCGAGGTCCTCGCCTTTGTTGTGAAAATTATTGAATTGATGCTAAGTGTAGAATGTGTTGCTTGTAATTGTGATTGTGTGCTTATTTGATGTGCTTGTGCTTGTGATGGAGTATGTTTGTGATGTTGGATACGTGAAGTTTGGAGTGGGAAAATGGTTGAATATATATGGTGTCTATGTTGTTGTTGTTTGAGGGGGTGAAGAACACCCTTGTCAATGTATCACGTTGGTATTCAATGCAAAGATCTCCATCATCTTTTGGGCATTAAATTGAGTTCTTGGTTACTAACATACTCTTTCCTGCGTATCCATTATCCCCCTCTCGTGGGATTTGTGAAGATTGAACATTGTTGCATTGACACCAATAGTGTTTGGCACTATTGATCACTATTTGAAACTATTTAACATTATTTGATTACTATTTGACTAATTCTTTAATTAGCATTTGATTAGTGTTTGATTAACCGTTAAGCATATGATATTTGCTAATCGTTTTTCTTGTTTTTGTCTCTTTGTTTGTATAGGAATTTCTCGATGAAAGATCGAGGGTTCCTTCTAGTTCATTTTGTATATTGTAGCTGCTTGTATAATTTTATAAAAAATTCATTGGTATTGTAATTTATTTGATCATGTATTCCTTATCTTGTAGTTAAATTATTCTTACTTCATATCCTTCGTTTGTAATCAAGAGTACAAGTATTAATTTAATTTCCCAAGTTAGAAATTAAATTCCTAAATAAAAATCTTAATCGTAAATAATCACAACTTTAGTTAATAAAAACGACGGTTATTACATCCTTGAAGGTAAGAATCATTCCTGATGACAATTTCAGAAATACATTACCTATACCAACTACCTCGGATGTAACACTCCTTACTTGGCCGGTGAACCAAGCGAATAAGTAATGTCACAACTTTGGCTATAGCTTAAACCTATTTAATTTACATATTTTATCATCGAAAAGTAACAACATAATGTGTCTATTTATAAACAACCATATCATATCATAGAGACCAAAAGTTTAAACTCTTCAAGTTTGATTTACAAATCAGATAAGGTAAGTTCAAATATATATATATATATATATATATATGTCCTAAACATGCCACAAACTAATGTTCTAGCTATATACCAGGAGACGAAGCTTGCGATGCGTCGAGAATGCAGCCAGAGAGGATAGGGCAAAAAATATGGAGCTATCTGCAAGAAAAATGGTTAAACCACGAAATGAGCTTCAAAAGCCCAGTAGCATATCCAAACTTTAACAATTAATTTTTCCAACAAAGATAATATTTTAAATATTTAGATCTTTTAGTATTTTAATTTACAGTTTTAATTCTTTTAATCTTATATACATATAAGTTTATATTCTATGAATTTTTAACTAACTTACTAGGTCAAGTTTTACATATAATTGAGTACCTTTCCACATATATCATCAAATAAGTTTTAAATACTTCATATCGCAACAAATATCATCAAATAGCATCGAATACCAAGCAACTAATGACTACAAATAGCAAATAATAACATTAATTAGCAACTAATAACAGCAAATATAAACTGAGCAACTAACATCTAATAACAATAAATAGCAAATAATAACAACAAATAGCCCCTTTAAAAGCGTTTGGCATAAAAACACAAGTAAACGGACCATATCATATCATATCATATCATATCATATCGAGGTATATCATATCATGTCATATTGATATTGAATGCCGGCAAAAAAAAAACATATCATATGATATCATATCGAGACATATCATATCGATATACGGACATTATTTTGGTTATCCAGAAGACAATGATCAATATATATTTGCAGTACTATTGTCCTATGGCATGCCAACTATACCCAATGTAATCCACCAAACATATGGGGCATAACACATATAGTCGATCAGATTTCAGAATATCAACACATTTCTTATTCATTAGTATTCTTTACCACATAGTCATATATATATATAGTCGTAATCAAATGAGAACTCACATCTACCATGAGAACTAAGACCAAATCTAAACCGTTGATCTATAGGAATAGATGGTTATAATATTGCCACGTGTAATAATTAAAAAAATCGAAAAATTCAATATAATTCCTAAAATAACCGAAAAAGGGCAATTACG
>JAYDZE010037536.1:0-26941 GCA_034509125.1 Monilaria moniliformis
GTTCCGGTTCCAAAACCGGAACCGGCGGTTCCGGTTCCGGTTAAAACCGCCGGTTCGGTTAAAACCGCCCATCCCTACATTTAGTATTATTATTTCAAAAATATTAATATTAAATTAAATTTATTAATCTAATTAATAAATGAACTCATAATATTATTAATTCCAAATTAATAATATAAATACATAGATTTTTTTTTAAAACAATTAATACTCCATAAATGGGCTGTTAAAATTGCCCTCGGCCCAGCCGAAAATAAAAACAGCAACAACAGCCTGCTTAATGGCCCAGGAGATTTGCAGCTCAGGAATCGGCACAGACAACCGAAGCCTAGGCCCACGGCCCAACAGCGACAGCCCACGAATCTGCAGCCCTACCCACATACATGATCGGACCCGGATGCGACCCGCGGACCCGCGAATCGACCCGGAACTGACCCGCGGGTCCTAGGGTTTCTGTTCTGCGCATAAAAACGTCATCTACCGCTGCTTCTTTTCGCGTCGCCTCTTCGCGCCACCGCGACGCTGCTTTGCCGCCGAACGACACACATGCCGATGACAGCAAGTGCCACGACAACCGCCATCCATTGCCGACGAACCAACACCAGAAGTCCAAGGCCAAACCTCACCCCTCATTGCCGATTTTTCGAACAGCAACGGCTGTCGCACCGAGGCCAAGCCTCGCGCCTTTCCGCCTCGCCGAGCAGCCGCAAGTCCACCGCCATTCCACCCTTCATCACTGTCGACGAGTCCACGCCGGTGGAACCCGCAAGACGCCGAGAAGCGTGTCGTGAGCAGCATTTGTTTGCGCAAAAAGCCGCCTCCAAGGCGTTGCGTATCGCCGTGTTGCGTGGTGCTCAATCCAGCAGCCCTTCCTTGAACAATCGACAACCCCTCCGGCGAGCACCCAGCGCAATGCCGGTGGCTTTCTGTTGCCGGCGACAGTGTCGCTCCGGTCGTCGGAATCCAGGCATCCATTGCTTGTTTCCGGCGATTGGTTATCGAACCACAATATTCGATTTTTGAAATCCAATTTCGATTTTAAAAACCCAATTACTAGTTTTCAATTTCGATTTCCAAAACCGATTACAAATTTAATTTCAAAAATTAATCCACAATTAATTAGAACATAAAATCAATTAAGAATCGAGCCCTGGGCTCTGATACCACTGTTATGAATTCTTGTCATTATCTAATAATCATGCAGCGGAAGCAAGACAAGAATAGTAGATCTTGATTCACAATTGATCTTATTAGTTGAGCATGTAATCACACAACGAAAAGAAACGACTTACTTGTTGTGTAGTTTGATTTCCACGTTCTGTCGAATCTGGCATCCTGCAGGTGAATCCACTACTTTCGGTATCCACATGTAAGCCAATCCGATGCAGGAACAATTCCCAGTACACAGTTCAATCAGAGAAAGCTAGGAAATCTCTGATTGAACATATGTATTATTTAGTGACAAAAGAAATCAGTTCTCACGTTTCAAACGTTCAGGAACTGATGAATTAACTTCTCTCTAGTATTTCTCTACAATAGAGAAATATATATATTAACTACCCCATGGGCCCTAGGCCTATGGGCTTATTATCTTTTGTCTGCATTAATTAATTAATGGTCCAACCTTAATTAATTAAAGCTCAATATCATAATATAGTCCAAAAATCTTTCAGGCGGGCTTCGCGAGGAAAGGACAGGTTGCTCAAGCCAACTTTCAGATGCTCTTAGCATGGAGATTCGCAGAAAAGAATTTGAATCCAATTGGAGTCAACACCTATAACAACCTTTTTCGAATTACTCACCCCTTCCCATCCCCTTCATCATGCGGAATTGCACAGATACTATGATATTGGCCAGAATCACTACAATTCGGGGCTTCAATTCCATCACAATCGCAGGCAACATAATCAAGCCTCCAGCCAAATCAAATGCAAATTGCGCCTTTGCAAGCAGCAGTTCAGGGGTTGGAAGACTATAATCAAGTCGTCGACGGGAATATGCTGCTCAACTTAGAGATTTTCAATCAGAATTTGGCCGCACAACAGGCTTTTGTTGCGGACATAAATGTGGAGTTGGTAACTATTGAAGAAATTATACACCCAAATGAGAATAATTTGTAGTTTTTGGATGACTTAAATCTGAACAATGAGGTCGTAGTGAAAGAGATGCATGGGTGATGTTGCAGTTTTAAGAGTGTTTCGAATGTCGGCTGAAGTGCCATCTTCTTCATAATTTCTAGCACGATTGATACCCCGCTGGGGCTCCAGATTTCAACAGAACTGATGCAGTTGTCGAACAATCAGACTGTTGACTGGAGTACACACATGACTTGCGTACTGGCTTACTGATAGCGACGATATTGTAGCTGTATCAATTTCTCAGCTTTGATAATACCAATTTGCTAGTCCCTAGACATGTGGTTGAACATATTTTTGTGTGTCGATGTTGTCCTTAAACATGGGGTTCTGCTCTTGTGGAACCCTAATGTTCTGGCATGATTGGCTCCTTCTCCCGTTGTTTTTAGTTAATGAGCTTTATAAGTTTCTTGGATGGATTTAATTAATATGCTCACTAGTTAATTAATAAACAAACAATATCGGCTCAATCCGTCTGGATTTAGGATTGGATTGGACTCGATAAGATAGAGGCCCCAAAAAAAAATGTGTAAGAACCCGAGGTTTTCAGACTTTTTTGCCCACCTGATATTTTTTAATTTTTTATAAACTTATTTAATTATATGTTAAAACAAAAACTAATATATATTTAAAAGTAAATTCTATCCGTTTTCTTTTAAATACTAGTGGTCTTCTTTAGAGTTCATATGTTTGAGCTACTTGTCAAATATACAACCCAACAAATTTATCACTACTCCAAATAAAAATATTTTTCCAGATGCTTTAAATAAATATCTGTAATGTAATGAAGTGATGGATACACAACTAAAAACATGGAGCTTTCCGACTTCATAATGATGAATCCACTTTGTTTTCATGGACCAATTTCGGAATTATAGTACAAAAACTTTTAATTGAACGAATATCTCTTAATTATTTTTCATGAATTTGATTCGACCTATATGCAATTACTCCGGATCCTATTACAAAATCAAATTAATCAATATCTCACGTCCAAATCTCCCCTTTCCAAATAAATCTATCGTTTCGTTGCATGCCCTAAATTCAATTTCTATATTCAAAAGGCTCAAATTGCAAATTGACTTTTCTATTATTATTATTTCCTTTGTTATTATATTCCTATATTTATAATTTATGCCTGTTACTAACGACAATATAACTTTATTCACAAACCTATAGCAATAACATGAAAGGATAGGTTGAGATTTTGTTTAAAATAGAGTACATGGTGAGCTGTAATCAATTATGAGCCCAGAAAAGAAAAACATACGGAGGTCATAATTAATATTGAGGAATAGAAACTTGAGGTTGAAAAGGTTGTTATATGTCATTTTCATGATATAAAAATATTAATAATAATAGAAAATATAAAAAAAAATAGAAAGAGGAGGAGGATTTTGGAGGGTTGTGTAAGTGTAGTGGGGGCCAAAGCTAATTACGAAAAAGAGCAAAAGTTGGAAGGTTTATTGGGTCCGCGATTTCATAATGAAAATGGGTATAGTGGTAAGTTGCTATTTACGCTAATGTTATATGTTGATGAATGATCATCATCACCCTACCACCACTTGTTTAACCATATCCATTACTTTCTTTTCTTTCTTGGTCGAGTGCCACAACAAGAAGAAGACGAAGACTGGTCACAATATAAAAAATTAGTTATTTTTCATGCCAAATGTGTAAATGGACTATCTAACCCTTGAATTGAATTATCACAGTTTTAATGAATTAAAGTAATGTTTTGATCCGAGTCTCTGTTGGAGCTAGTGTAGATCCGACCCAAAACTATATCGGGCCCAAATAAGAATTGCTATGTTTGTACCCAAAATCTAGCTTTCGGGGATTGTCCAGAACCCAATGGAGCAATTCTATAGCCCAAAACTCTATTAGAATTTTATATATAGCCCCAAAATTTGATATTGCAGTCCTTTTTTCATTTTTATTTTTATTTTTATTTTTATTTTTATTTTCGAGGGGAGCTTAGTTTGTAGTTTCACCAAGTTGTCCGACACGGTGTCGTCCTTGTAGTAGAGGTATTCACTCGACGTCGCTCACAATTAGTTTAAGAGATCACACATTACTACCAATCAAGAACGTATTAAGTATATACATCGTATGTATAATTTACATCTCTCATTCTCCAAACACATCGCAGGAACATAAATCATTTCTCTCTCTCGCTCTCTCTCTCTCTCTCTCTCTGGTGATAGATATATACCATGTATGGTGGTTGTGACTAAAGCGCCAATCCCACATAAGCTTCTAGTAAGTTTCAAGTGCGGTTGAGATGTATGTTATGGGTCGTGTAGGTGCGGATGCCTTGATCCACCGAGCTCAGCGCTATGGGTTTATTATGCTTTGCGGCGCAAGCTTTGCTACAGGGAGAACTCACTGGGATATGGACGACTCTCACATGGCAAACTTTCTCCAAGTTTGGGATGGCGTGGAGATGCGAAGGAAGATCTATTGCGAACTTTCCAGAAACATCCGTCCTGCCTTTTGCGGTGGACCACTTCTTCGCCTTCCTGTCCGCGCCGCATACCACACTCACCCTTGCGCCTGCACTATAATGTCTCATCAATATCATTTCCATACTTCTATAAGTAAATAAATTGCCAATGGCAATGATAATGAAGTTAATTAAATTTGCATGATAAATCTTTTTTCTTATTATTATTTGAATTGGGTGATGGGGAATTGAGATTTAAATATACCCTGATGATCTGATCACTCGCCCTCATTGTATATTATAAGATCTTAATAATAATTAAAACATATATATGTAGCATGTATTAACAGTACTAGTGTACAACTAACAAAAAATAATTAAGATGGAGTAGGCAATGAAATAATCGAATTGGGTAGAATGATCAAGAGCGAGGAGGATTGATGAGAGAGATAAGTTTGATAGAAATGAAGGAAAGCGGAAGACTAAGGGGCTGTTTGACTTATATGTTAAAGCATGTTATGATAAGTAAACTATAATTATTTATTTGTTTGGTATCTAGGATACAAAAAGTGCAGCCCATGTTAAAATAATTAGATCTACATCAGTTTGCATGCTACTCACTATTTTGACATGATATGCGTGATTAGTGTAACCTAAAAAATTGATAAGATAGTTAATTATATCTCGTACGATAACATGGGTTAGTCTAAGTTATCTAGCAAACGATCTCTAAGTGTAGGAATTATTGATTGAGGTGCATTATATTGGTCTGAAGTTTTAACAAATTCTTAATAAACAAATAGACGGCTGAAAATGGTATTTCTCCTACCCGTTACCGCAAGGGGAGTTGGAGAGACGCACTTTGTAGTGTATCTGATCACCAAATCATGATATTAGTTGCAGGTGCCTATACATACATATATATATATATATATATACGTATTATAATTATATTATATCAACCAACAAAACCTTTTTCTTCAACTTTGCAAGCTAAAACTAAATTTCCGCAATGGATAAACCTCTTGTCAAATTAACCAGTACGATATTCAGAATCAGACTACAGAATTTGAATATATATTTTTATATTAGTGGAAAAGTCTGTTAAAGGTATAGAGCATTCACTGAGCAATAATCCTGGCAACCGAAAAATCTAGTTGGATTGTATTGCAGCAAAAATATAACGACAAAAGGCACACAACAATTAAAATTGAGTGGAATTGATCACCTGAGACAGGATGAGGATTGATGGAAGGATTCTGCCGTGCCTCGGCGGCGTTGCAAAGAATTGTGCCGGCGATGACGACGGTGGAGAGCTTCTCTTCTCCATAACCAGCCCACTGCACCAAATCTTCCCTGCCCAACAAATCCGAACTCCCAAGTGTGGGACGTCCGAGGAAGACAACAAGGACGACGACCAAGACAAGCATCTTCGGAATTAGTAGTCGGAGAAAATAGGTCATATTTAATATTGGAGTACAAACTTTGTTGCAAAGCAAGAAGAGAATGAAGCGATAATGAGGGGGAAGCTACCACACCACCTTTGGTTTTTATATGCATGGTTCACATGCCCTTTTCGTGGATTTGATATTACCATTCACCAAACTCTCATTACATGTTTCCCCCAACTTTTATTAATTTATATTTGGCAAAACACATTTAGACATCCTTGTACTTTACTTTTTGTTTCATTACATCCTTGTATTATATTTTTGTATTAATGGATCCTTATACTTTGATTTTCGATTTCGTTAGGTTTTTATTTAACCGCATATTACAAGGAAATTTAAGGCCTCAGATATGAATGGCAAATATATACCAAAAAGATTGATTCATCAAATTATGAAATGGTTAATCCAACAATTGCACCGTTTCCACTGCATACCCAGGTTGTCAACAAAGTCTTGAAACATAATAACAAGAAAAACCCCAAAAACCAAACCTAGTTCGTAACCCACATAAAACAAATTACATCCACATATATCCGCAAAGTTAACGGACATATGAGATCCGTTAAATAAGGACCCAATGAAATCAAAGATAAAAGTACAAGAATTTATTAAAACTGAAATATTATAGAAGGATCTAATGAAACAAAAAGTAAAAGTATTAATTTGCCTTAATATTTCATTTTCATTTATATAGCCAATTCAAATTCTTTGTGAAATAATCAATTTTATTTCCTTTATTCTCGAGAGATATTTAGCTCACTTCACAATTTTGGCACCATTGGATCAACTTTCTAATATTTATTTTCTAATTATATAATGTGTCAAGAAATTAAAGTTTCAACCACTTAAACACAAATAGCTGTAATTAATTACTATTGTATCTTTAAATTTTTACTTCAAATGCAATCAAGGTGGAAGTATTGGTTCCTGTCAATCCAATGTTGTTGATCTAAGGTAAAAAGGTTTTGTCAACTTAAAATAAATTCTCTTTGTCCTTTTCTCTTGCGGCTTTGAGTTTGAGGAGCGAACAAAAGTTGGAAGTTGGGAATGGAATATCTAACAGACTGAATTTGGGGATAGGTAGCCTAGTCTTACCTCCTACAAATTGCTTATAATAATATAGCCTCATTTTGAAGATTGGATTTATTTACAAAATCCATACGAAATCTGGCTTCTCTGAATTTAATTTATAGACTAAAACTATTAATTTTAATATATATTTTATGATTAAAATAACATTATTCATGGCTTACAAAAGTGAGGTCGTGCATCATGTTCTAGGTGACTATAGTATTGGATGAGAGAGCTAGTGATCTACTCCTATTACATTTGAGTGACTCTATCACGATATGCACTCACATTGCTAAGCGACTTTGTTTACTTTTGTCTCCTTATTCATTTTTTTATTTTCTATTCATTTTGTTTTTTTATTTAGAACATTCACAAATACTGATATAACACAGAAACTATCTATTTTAGGCATATATAGACCTTTTCACCATTTCAGCTTTTATTTTATTTTTTCATATTAGTATGATATTCATGTCGAGACTTTATTCATCTCAATCCATCAGTGTCACCATCGGACTTTGCTAAGCATAGTTAACTAGGGAAATAATGACTATGGAAAGGGAATTAACAGACGGGATAGAAAGGAGATTGAAATTCTTGATAAGAATTATAGTAAAACTCATAATTTAACAAGGGAACTCATACCATAGCTAATAATTGGTCACAAGGATCCGCTGGCAAATTGTTCTTAAAAAATCATAATTAAATCTAATATACTAGCGAATGTACGCAGTGGATTACCTGCTTGGCACTCCATCATCTCTCATCACTGCTCAACCTACACTTTTACAAATATATATATATGTGAGTACTGAGTAGACATAAGACGAAAACTATATACATGTTCATATAATTTGTAAATTGGTATACCTTTTTAATAGTAACACAATAGGGTTTTATCTTAGAAGGTCCATGCTTACTAAATTCTTTTGTGGAGCTAAAATTTGAATGATTAGTCTAAGTTCTTTGTAATCTACCATATCCGTAGCAAATGTAAACCATCATTCTACGGTCACAGTGATCGACCAATAGTTTGATGGCTCACAATCATAAGTGTACACAGATACTATCTGACACCTCGATTTAGCTTAAGATTCGAATTCATTTAATAATTTATCCTTACTAGCATCTTGATCTAGCATAGGATCGAGATAGGCATTATACATAAAAGCTAAAACATTATGGCAAGACAATAATTTAAAGATTTTATTCCATGCTTTCCCAATGGAAAACTAAATAGTTCAAACGTAACGCTTAGATTTTATTACGTAAGAAAGTTCACCTGACTGCAATTCACTACTTAGTAGGTTTTAGGTTATTCTTTGCTTGCCTTCATTTCTACGCTTGACTTTTATCGCAAGAATGAAAAATAAGACGTCCCAAATGAAGAACATTTCTTATTTAAAAGAAATTAGTGATTTTTAGCTTATTATGAATTTTGCATTTATTTCCAATACTTATTTTATTATTTCATATTTATTTTGGAAACTTTATCTAGTTATCCTAATAATCCTGAAGGCTTGGAACGCTTGGAATTAGTAATCGTTTAAGTTTAATTTGATCATTAATTAATTCTAGTCCTAAACTTGAATTTTCATTCTATTTAAAACATATAATCAATAAATCATTAACTTATGCAAATTCAGTTTATTAAGTAATTATATCCTAAAATGGATTTGATAATTCTCTAAACTTATTATATTAATTCAAATCCAATGGAGAACCCATTAATTAAGGAAGACGAACAGCATTTTCATTAAGTTAAACTAAGCTAAGACCATTATCATTTTAATTAAATAAAATCAAGCCCATTAATTGAGCCTACTCTTATTTTCTTTATACTCCTATGCGTCTCTCTCTCTCTCTTCTTCTCACTCACATCTCTGATGAGCATCCACAACGAAGCTGCTATTGCGGCATATGCGGCGGGGCACCGATAATGCGGTTGCATTTCAGGGAGGGTGGGCGAGGGGAGGCCGCGGCATTGGCCGCGTATGGGGCGATCGTCGCGGAGGGGGGCGGGGCGGGGCGCGGCGGACGGGGAGGCTGCGTTGTAGGTGGGTGCGGCGACCTTTTTCTTTTTTCTTTTTTTCGACATCAGTCGTTGTCTATATTTCAAGATATTCAGTGCTTCATTGGTTTGTACCTTATTGACCATCATGTTCCTACAATTCGGCGATGGATGAACCACCACAATATGATGCCGGAGGCGGCGGCATAGTTCGGCGATGGAATTCATTTGGTGCTTTCTCGGTGGTCCGCACTGCGGATGGCCATTGAAAACGAATGGGGCGGCCGCGACTCTCTCCTGAAATCGCAGCAGCTCGGTCACAATCTCTTCAATTTCCTAACTCAATCAAAAGGTATCTCTCATAATTCTAGCTCACTCCTGTTAAAAGCATGTTATACGCGTGAAGGTCTTAGACTATATATTTGCAAAAGTTAAGTACGAGAATTCGATCTAGCTTATTTGATGCGATGTAAATGTCATATTTGATTATTTGTACCTTTTTCCATGTGATGTTGATATTTTCATTCACATCTTTTCCAGTTTCCAGTATAAAACAGAGTAAATGGAGTATGATATGCTATAAATACGCTTCCTGTGTGCACGCGCGTGTAGGGCTGTGGGTCTGTCTCTGAATGTATGTGTGGGGGAGGGAGTTTTTTAGAGTGGGAGGATGACATTCAACTATAATAAGCAATACAAAGCATGCTTAATTTGTCATATTTGTTGTGCAGATCAAGTATATATTGATGATGTAGAGGATATATGTTTTGAATTCATATGTAGGATTAATGTAATTTTTTAGTTTTAATTATGTAATTTTAGAAATTTAAATGAAGTAATTTTTAAATTTTTAATCATTAATTTTTTATTTACAAATATTGTGATTTGAATAAATATATGAAATTGGAAATCAGTATAAATATAAATGTATTAAAAAAATTAGAATTGTGGCTATAATTTTGTAACTGATTTGTTGGTGTTGTAGTTGAAATTTGAAATGTTGGTGAATAGCAGACATATGGCTGAAATTTGGGGTTGAGTTATAGATGGCCTCATCATACAAACTACTCTGCTTATCGCTGCCTCTTCTCCAATTCCATTGAGTGGGCGTCATCGCTGTCGTCGTGAAAGCGACAGACCGTTGCGTCTCCATCCTCGTCTCTGTTTCTCTCCTTTGTCCGACGAGAAACCAATGATGAGGAAAAACTTATGAAGGATCCCACTAACCCCGAGGATCCTAGGATGACGTAGGAATTGTCAAGAATATGCAATCAAATAAATTCCTATGAATCTAGAATGCATATAAAAGATACTAATGGAAATTAAATCCTAATTGCAAGGTAACTACGGATGTAGAATTCTACCTATAGAAACGATCTCCAAAGATCGATATGGCTTGCTCCTTCTCCATGAGACGAATTTCTTGCTCCTCGCTATTCACCCTATAGAAATTTGTTAAATCTAAAACGGATCAGCCGACCCGGTCTACGAATCTATTCTAACTCTCAACGAATTCCTAGAATTTTAGGTGGAATGGGGATTTAATTATTTCCACTTCTCGTGGTATAATGACAGATCGGGAAGCTCGAGTAGAAGGAATCGGCAAATAAATTTTATGTTATATATGGTAATCCATTTAATATCTAAATGAAATCCGAAACCTCTTCCTATTTGAGAAAAAGAAAGGGGATGAGTTGTCTAATATCGTTTCTCCTTTATTAGTTGATACCTCAAGGAGGCTTTACCTGGAATGAAAGAACAAAATGGATTCATGAAGGTTTAATTACTGAATCACTTCACAGTGGCATGTTCCGGGTTCGGTTAGATAATGAGGATCTGATTCTAGGTTATGTTTCGGAAAGATCCGACGTAGTTTTATACGGTACTACCCAGAGATAGAGCCAAAATTGGAAGTCGTTCTGATTCAACCAGATGTCGTATAATTTATCGACTCCGAAACAAGGATTCGAAAGATTAGGTTATTTTTATTCAATATAATTCGAGATTCAAATTTTCTAGAAACTTATTTTCTACCAAGAAGTAGATTCAGAATTTAGATAGGGAATGAAAAATATGAAAACAAGAGCTTCCGTTCGTAAAATTTATGAAAAATGTCGACTAATCCATAGAGGGGGGCGCATTAGAGTAATTTATTCCAACCCCAGACATAAACTAAAACTAAGAAAATGATAAAGGGATAATCAGACTCACTATAAGGGCTTAGCGTATAAATAAAGATTCTATTTTGACATGACATGGATATATCCATATATTTCTGACTCATATTTATGAGATAATACAATATCGCGAAAGCTATATCGAGAACAGGATTACGAAATGTACATATTGGTGCACGTAAAAGTGCACGTAAAATACCAAAGGGAGTTATTCATGTTCAAGCAAGTTTTAATAATACCATTGTCACAGTTATAGATGTACGGGGTCGGGTGGTTTCCTAGTCCTCGGCCGGTACCTGTGGATTCGATGGTACGAGAAGAGGGACACCCTTTGTTGCTCAAACTGTAGCAGCAAATGCTATTCGTACAGTAGTAGATCAGGGTATGCAACGAGCAGAAAATACTATAGATGCAAGACAAGTATATGTCGATCAATAATAAATAAATTATATTAATGATTAATGAATAAGATAAATTATATAACAGTATATCCCAGTTATTTGAAACCAGCAGTTTCACTGCCAAGTTTCAGTTGAACCGAGGAACTATCGGTTTAATCGCTGGTTTCGGTTCTACTGGAAGAAAGCTAGAATGAAGGATCTCCTCGACTGCCGAGGATCTCATAGGATTATATTCAAATTTAATTAACATATCTAATTACTCTACTAGAATGCATTTAGACAAGCAGCTGGCAGGTAAAACGTATCCCTAAGCATGCTCCTACAGTTCAGATGGTTACCTTACTTTGTTGACTCTTCTTGCTAATTAGTGTTGTGGATTGTTTGCAATTCCTGCCACTCCTCAACAGCAACTCACCATTGAGATCATTTGGCCTTTGTCCCTCTTATAGCTTGAATATTGTGTGGCAATACTTTATCAAACTCTATAGACTAGGTGAAGACTTTGAAATCTCTAAGGAGGCCATACAGAAGGGGGACAAAATTTCTGTGTTTCACTGCTTGTGATTTTCGTCATCTCCACCCCTATATATAGCAGTGGTGGGCTAGGTCAGGGATTCCAATGAGGATTAGGACTGGGCCTCCCAATGGGCTTAATTCTTCAAGTTGAAGCCAACTTAATTAAGTTCATTATTATTAATTCATTCCACTATAGGATTAATAATGCACTGTTTGTCCAGATCCACATTACAAATATGGCTCATTTTTAATTTATTATTTAATGTGCTTAAAATTTCCAATATCCATTAATTAATTAAAGCAGCTGCTAGCTTTAATCACTTAATCTCTTTATCCAAGAGTGGTCCAGTTCAAAATTTTATGTATTATACTGAAATAAATTCCAACTGCGCAGATTTATATAATATCATTTTTCAAACTCTTCTTGAGAATATTATCAACTTGGGTCTCCTGAGATGCGATTCTATATAACAATAATACTAGCATCGCTAGATATTAATTACCACTGCCTAAGATATCAGGAATTACTTAGAGTTACGAAAACCCGCATCTATTGATAAGTCAAAGCAGTGCATAATCAACATCGTTATATAGATTAAGAAATAAACAATCACCGAGACCTTGTACTTCATTTACACAACTTAGAAGTAGGTATGTCACTGTAATTCATATACCATACTCAGTGCCATCAGTTGGCCAAGATAGGTGCAAACTTTGGATCGACGCTGCAACCTTTCACGATAGATTGTCCATGTCTATCTAGGTTGAGAACTTGATTTTCTTCTATAAGAAACCGACTGAAAGATCTTATGTGTTCATGGATCTACCATTCAGTCTACAATATATAGAATGAGGACTTGTTTGCTCAACTTATGATTATATGCTTAAGAATAAGCATCCATAACCATAAAAGACAAACCATGTGACATTGTTGAATTTCTCCTCAAAATGTGTGAAATACGGTTTTTAATACAAAGCATGATTTTCAGTATACAAATCTTAACAAGTTCCCCCTACCCCGAACCGAACCTATCAGCCGGTTCTGGTTGAACCACCAACTCACGGTTCCGGTTCCAAAACTGAAAGCGACAGTTTTGGTTCTGGTTTAGCCAGACATCCCTACACCTGGATGAATAATTTGTCCTACTCGGCCTATTTCTCAACTAATTTAGAAGCTACTTATGATTATAAACAAAAAAATAACCCTAGATGCAAGTGCAATCAAATCATGTACGAGAGAAATTTTTGTCATATCCTTCATGATTAAGTTGATGCAATGAGCTGCATAAGGAGACCAAGTAATTGAAGAATATCTTATACTTAGCAAAGTCCCATTATACATTCTGAGCACCAACCATTTCAACAATTTCAGCAAATAGATTGCACAAATTCTCAACATTTACTTCTATACCAGAAATATCAACAGACTTAATAAATAACACACCATGACGACAATAGACTAAGAAGTTTATTAGAGGTCTATTTTTATTTTATGTCCAACCTTCACCCATTATTGTGCATCCCGAGTCAATCCATTTACTTCGCATAGAGTCAATAGTTGTCTGAATGAATAATTTAGCTTCTTTCAGCAAAGGAACCCTTAATGCATAATGCATGATAATTAGGTCATATATACCCATGCCCCATACTTGGTACCATACTAATTACCGCTTGATAATAAGGTGAATTCACAATATTTATTGGAATGCAAGTATCGTAAAACCACAAAGCCAATTACATATCAGTTTCGTGCATCTTGCCTTACTTTGGAAGCATGGTTTTAGACTAGGCTAAGATGTATCAATTCATATTCCTTAATCTTCTATATCACCCAATCTCTTTTTCTTATTAACATCAACTATTTTACCCTTATTGTTTTGAACTTCTTGAACATCATCACCATGAAATTTGCTACTATGTGTATTCTCATTGCTAGCACTCGTTACTTTCTCTTTTTTCTTGTCTTCATGTTCTTTCAATGATGATTCCATTCGAAAACAAACCTCGGCATGAACTTTAGAAGAAGATACAACATTACTAGATTAACCAGCAAGATGTTCCTCCATCCGGTGAATTCCTCCTCTATGGAATGTCGTTTGGCGAAAATCACAAAAGATTTTCTTTTAACCGCCACTATCATCAGCAGTACAATAATACCATGCTGGATCTTTTTTGCCTCGCCATTTTGCACCACTGCTGCCACCACTTTGCTGCTCCACGGTATGTTAAGCTGACGATGATTTCCCCCAATTTTCTAGTTTTCCGTTGATTCTTATTATTTAAACAAACAATAAATAAAATGTGATCCAAATTGTGGGAATTTTAGTTTATTCGGTTTTGATTTCTAACCAACATACCAAATTGAGCCATTTATAATCTTATAGAAGTTGACGATGAGGTATAATCCCCACAATTTTCACTGGTTCATATATTATTTAAACAAACAATAAATTAAATTTGTTTCGAATTTTTTTATACAATTAAATTTAAAAAAAATGAGTACATGTGCCTAAATTGAATGAAAACAAGTGAGTAGGATTTGAAAGAGCTAATTGTGGTATGTTGCAAGCTTGCAGTAGATAGCGAAGGGTGGTGGTCAAGCCGTACAATCATTCGATTTCGATATGTCTGCTCCGAAAGAGAATGGTGGCGATGGCGCGGCGTCATGGGCAGCAGGATTAGGGTTTTCTGGAGTAGAGAGAGAGGTGTTGACTAGTTTCGTGCTAGAGAGAAAGAGAGAGAAAGAAAGAGTGGAACGCCAACAAGAAGATGATTTGCTTGTTGCTATGCTAAGGGTGTGCAAGTAAGAGAAAAATGGTGCATGGAAAAGAGGAAGGAAGGAGTAAAGAAAATGGATGATTTTAGGAAAAAAATTAATAAAGAACCGGTTCAATCGCTAGCCGATACATGGTCAAACCGGTTGGGTTTTCCAGTTCAATATTTCAACGATTTTTATGTCCAAATCGGACCAAACAATCCGGTCCGATCTGATTTTTAAAACCTTGAATGTAATTATAATTGATGAGTTGTTCTTGTAGTTTCATTTTTAAAGAAATGATATTCTGTCTTTTGAAAACATAAAGAGGCGTGAAAAAAGAGACACGATGACCGTTTAAAAGAATTGATGAATTTCACTTTCTCTCCCAATAAAGGCGCCAAATAGTTGAAATAAACTGACAAATATTGCTTTACAACTTAAAAACATGATAAACGAAAATCAGTAGGCGCAATATATTGCTTGACTTAGTAGTTTTATATCAAGTCATTCACTACAAAAAAAACGCGTTTTACTAACGGAATTACCGACGGACAAGCATCCCTCGCTAAATACCAACGTATGTACCGACGGATTCCCGCGCCAGTTCCTCGCGCCAAATATGCCGACGCCGTTACCGACAGAGTGTCTGTCGGTAAACTCAACGACGGAGCTTTCCATTGTTAAAATTTCACTAAATTAAATTTACCGACGGACCTACCCCCGTCGCTATTAGCGACGGACGCTGGCCTCGGTAAACGTGTTTTTGATATACGTTTTGTATTTTAAGCTAAAAATACCGACGGTCTGGATGTCCGTTGGTAATAGAGACGGACTTTTGCCGTCGGTATTCCGTCGCTATGCTTCTGAATTATATTCTGTTCGCGATCCCTAGTTTGTTTCTTCCCAATCCTCCCCCATTCTTCCCAATCCTCCCCCTCGCTCCTGCGTCCAACTCCCTCGCCCCTCGCCCGTGCCTACTTGCCCCTCGCTCGTCGCTGCTCTCCCCTCCCCTCCCCTGCGCCCGTCGCTGCTCTCCCCTCCCCTGCGCCCGTCGCCGCTCTCCCCTCCCCTGCGCCCGTAGCCGTTCTCCACTCGCCTCATTCTCGTTGTCTCTCTCGCACGCTCGCTCTCTCTCTCTCTCTGTCAGTCTCTCTCACGCACGCACGCATTGTTTTGAATTGAGCATAGCCGAGCCTTGTACGAGGTGTGTATTTCGTGGTGCCTTAGCTCTTGTGTGTGTCCTTGAGCTTCTCTCTTTGTTGCTTCTGATACATTTCGTGGTGCCTTAGTTGTATGAACTTTAGTTGAAATGATTTGTTAGAGTTTAAGCCTGTGTATTTTGGTTTTGGTCAAAATGGTGATTGGCTCGGTTTTGTTTAAGTATGAGGATGACTTGCTTGTAAATTAACTTCTAAGAAATCTCATTGCCTAGATTAACATAGAAGTTCATGGATGCAAGTTGAATTCTATAGTTTCAGGGGATGGAGGAATTGAGATTAGTATTGAGATTAGTTTATGCCTTTTTTTGTATATGGAAAAAATCAGCGATTCTGTTTTGCTGTAAATTGAGGGCCAAGAATGCCTTGTAACAATGTGAGTGCAGAAAAGGAAAATCTTGGATCCTTTTTTTTTTTCTTTTCTTAATCTTATAGAGGTGAAATTTCACTAGCTTTAATGAGGATCATCGTGCTTTCCTGAGTTTTAACTAATCTGCTAAATTTTACCAGTTTCTTTTCGAAAGTAACATTACAATACTAATTTTTTATTGGCAATTTACGCTCGCAAAAGCCATTTCTAGATAATGTTGATCAACTTAAGGGCTGGGACAATTGGGCTATGAAAGAAATCGAGAAGAAGTCATAATTTTTAACTAATGTAGTAATGCACGACTTTTTATTCATTTTGTAATTTTACTATGATTTTCAAATGTTATAATAATGTTACCACCTTTCAATTAGTTGCAATTGAATTGCAAAACACCGAGGTTATGGTGGTGCCAACTGTGGTGAGTCATGCCATGTCAACACTTAGTAACACTGCTGACATGACAATCAACCCATTTTTTTTTCTTTTTTAAAAAGATGGCAGAAGAAGGCTAAAAACAGCATGTGTTGGAAACAGAGTTGTTCTTTACTTGCTCCACCCCAACACTTTTCCTTGAATCATGAGTATTCCTTTCCTCATATTCTTCTCAAAATTTTGTATATATACTCTTGTCATTTTCAAGTTCCATGACTGGTTTATCCGGTAGCTCTAACGACGATTGAGACAGAATGGCGGGGGGCGAGTCGGGACGCTCCTTTGAATACACGCCCACTTGGGTTGTGGCTGTTGTCTGTTTTGTCATCGTTTTCATCTCAGTTCTCGCTGAGCGTGCTCTTCATAAACTCGGCAGGGTACATTCTCTCTCTCTCTCGCCCCCTCTCCCTCTCTATGTTGTCTGTGTATAACTTGCTTTTGTGGTGAATCATCAGTTCTTCAAGCACCAAAACCAGGAACCGATGCTTGAGTCACTGCAGAAGCTCAAGGAAGGTTGGAACATCTTTGATTTATATATAATATGATGTTGTCAGTTAAATTGAATTAAAAAGGGCATATGATTGATTGTATCAGAGCTGATGCTTCTGGGGTTCATATCACTTTTGCTGACGGTGTTTCAAGGTCCCATAAGCAGGATCTGCATGCCCCAACATCTCTCCGATATCATGCTTCCTTGCAAAATGGGACCCCACGAAGTTTCCCACTTCTCTATTAACCAAAGGAGGCTTTTGGCTGAAGAACCCCCTTCTAACTGTCCAAAGGTATCTTAACTAACTACTACTTTCTTGTTATCAATCTTTCTCTCTCTATATATATGTATCTCTTGCAGGGACATACCCAATTTCTGTCGTTAGAAGCTCTGCATCAGCTCCACATTTTTATATTTGTTATGGCGGTGGTTTATGTGTTCTTCTGTGCCACAACCATGGTTCTCGGAGGAATCAAGGTACCTTTACCATATTTATTATCTGTTTCAGTTATTCTAGTGGAATGGTATTAGATTTACACTATAAACATATAGATACGTTGTCACAATTCTGAAAAAAATTAGATAGAAAATGATTCTTATCTTATATCAAGTATATAAACGCACGTACACATGCACACACGTGTGTGTATATATATATAGGATGCGTTCTCTTTGTTGATAAACCTATATTTTCACCATTTTCCCGCTCTTTTCAAAGTAAACACATCCTAACGATAGATAAATTGTATGACCAATCTCTCATAAACTCAATTTATGCTAAATATATTTAATATGAGAAGTATATATATTAATTTGGGTTGTAGATAAGGCAATGGAGACATTGGGAGCATTCAATAAGGAATGAAGCAACAAGACGCCATAGAGGTTAATTAGATTGAAATAAAATTAAATAGATACATGTTTTTGTTTATCACTTTTATGCATTTAGGGATCTAATTAATGTGAAATATTTGTGTAATGATCAGTTCATGGTCACACACGAGCTCAATTTGAAGAGTTCATGCAACGAGCTGGCAACTATTGGAGAAAATTTACTATTATTAGTTGGGTGGTAAGTTCCATTTACACTAAATTTATGATTTCAAACTTTCTTCACAAAACTTTTAATATTAATTGTACTCATTTAATAATTTGATAGAATATTAATCATATTGGAATCCTATGAAAATTGTCAATTAACATAAACGTTTTTCATATAAAGTTTATTCTTCTTTTTATTTAATTAATTAATGAAATTATGTTTTGTTAACTCATATCGTTTAAACTAAATTTGGATGATGCTTGATTAATGATTTTTTTAAAATATTTGAAATCGCGCTGCAATTTGTGGTTCAAATATAAAAATAGTTTTCTTTTTTTATTATTAAAATAGCATATATCTAATCAAAAGATGCTTAGTCACAACTCAAACTAAACTTAATATTATCAAGATTTTATGTTCCAAATATAGAAATTAATGTAAATGATACCAATAAGAAGAGTAATATAAGGTACAAAACTTTTACAAAAGTACGTAAATTAGCAATACATAGAAAAAATGAATTTATAATTAATATTAGAATAATAACTGAAGTGTTTATATACATTAATATTATTTTTGTATATTTTTCAATCACATAGAATGTTTTACTTACATTTATTATTCTGTTTGGACCAGAGAGTATTCTTTATTATTAAATATTATGGTTAATTTTTTTTCTACACTAAATGATAATCAAGTGTAATATATTTTGATAAAGTTTCCAACATGAATTGATTCAAAAAACATATTGAAAATGATAAATATTGTTATAGAAAACGAATTAGAATGTAAGGTACACTTATCAAAATATATCTAAGGATAATTCCTTTTAAACGTGCAAATGCAGATACTATTTGCTAGTACAAGAGGACAAGCATACCTATTGTTGAAGAACATTTTTTGTAAAATATAACATATGTTTTGTGATCTATAATTGTATGCAGGCTGCCTTCTTCAAACAATTTTATGGCTCAGTCACAAAGTCGGACTACATAGCACTGCGCTCTGGTTTTATACGTGTAATACTCTCTCTCCCTCTCCCACTCCCTCTCTCTCTCTCTCACACACACAACTATTGTTGGGGGAATTTTAAGGAATAATACTTCATGTGCAAATGATCAAATATTCCTAGAAAATCTAATTGGCAAGGAGTTTGGATGGTAATTGCAAAATTAAATAATTCATATGGTAGTCTGTTTTCTTTTCTTTTTTTTTTAATAAAAAGAAATAGAGGTTGGGATGACAAAACCCAATTCATCCCATTGATGATCATTTATGTACTGGTACAGGAGCATTGTCCAAGCAACCAAAAATACGATTTCCACAAGTATATGATGAGGACATTGGAAAAGGATTTCAAGAAAATAATTGGAATAAGGTGAATTACCAATCAATAATATCGCACACACACACACAGCTTTTTGAGAAATATATAATTATTTATGCTTAAACAGCGAACTACTCTATATATATACATATAATTTCAGGATAATAAACAACCTAAAATTTTATTATAGTGGCACTGATGAGTGAGCTCTTTTTACAGTTGGTATTTATGGCTGTTTGTGGTGATCTTTTTGCTTCTCAACATAGCAGGTAAAACTACCAACATATAATTCAACACATCCCATTTTTTTCATCATGCAGTACTAACTTTTCCAAAACTCTCTCTCTCTCACTCTCTCTCTTGTAAAAACTGCAGGCTGGCATGCATATTTTTGGATGTCATTTTTACCTCTTGGGGTAAGTTGAAATCTACAATTGCATGTAAATGAAGAAATTGAAAAAAAAAAAAAAAAAAAAACTTGTTGGGGGTATTTCAGCTTCTGCTAATAGTTGGAGCAAAACTGGAGCACATAATAAGTGAACTAGCCAAGGAAGCTGCTGATAGTCATCATGGTGAAGTAACATTGAGGCTTTCCGACGAACTATTTTGGTTTCACAGCCCCGACCTCGTCCTGTACTTGATCCATTTCATTCTCTTCCAAAACTCATTCGAGATTGCCTTCTTCCTTTGGATCTGGGTGAGTCCATATCATATTCATATACACTTGTCAAACAACAATCTCAATCCATTTTTCTCTTTTCTTACCTGTCCAGACCACATATGGATTCAATTCTTGCATCATGGAGGGGTTGGATTACATCATTCCAAGGCTCGTTATCGGGTACTTTCACTAGCCAGAGATAAGCTAAACTCTAATAAACTTGGTCTTCAATTCATAGTGTGACTAGATCTTCTGTGCAGGGTCATTGTGCAAGTTCTCTGCAGTTACAGCACTTTACCTTTATATGCTTTAGTCTCACAGGTAAACCAATACAGACTCATTTATCTACTTTTGTATGCTATACAAGTCAAGACCTACTACTCCTAATAGTCTTTCATCAAATTATTGGTTCTCAACACAGATGGGGAGCAAGTTCAAGGAAACGGTTTTCAACGAGTTCATACAAGAGATTTTCAGGGATTGGGGCAGGAATTCTGGAGCGGATATGAGTACGAATAGACTTACAGTTGACGTGACAAATCCCGTTTGCCTTTCTCAACAACCGGTGTTTGATAGGTGGAGCAGAGCATCTGATATCGAACTGCCTCCTTCGCATCATCCTCATATGTCATTTTCTTGAAACAAAGCACTAAGAACAGCGACATTAGTTTCCTTCTTTCAGTTTCTTGAAATCGTTGGCATGAGGTCATAATGTAGAGTTTCTTTAAAGGCACTCTAGGATACTATAGAAGATGAATATGTTTCCCAATGGAATTTGAAGATAACAAACAAAAATCTGTCTGGCATTTACATCGAGGATATTGAATGATACGGTAAATTTAATCTGGACTCACCTGAAACGGGATATGGCAGATCCACTCACGGATATCATTGAGTATCAGCCTACAAGTCAATTATTTTCCTAAGGCACATACTTGGTAAGAATAAGCCTCTCCCATCTTCAGCCATTTACAGGCAAAGATAGTGCAAAAGTAGGATTAGGTTCTTTACTAGGAAGCTTATGCAACACAAAACTGCTAGTGCCAACGGCTGGGCCTTCATCATCGGCCTCTTCCGTCTGTAGATCATTCAACTTCCTCTTGGCATAAACTGTGAAAACAATTGTTCAGATGATTGCAATAATGAAGGAGATCACATTGTAAATCTGTCTTTGCTTAGACTTTATAGTTTATACAATTGAGTAATTTTTTAACAAAACTCGGAGCACTCAAACTACTTGACCTGACAATTTTCTAAAACTTTTGACACATTTTAAAGCCACAATAACCTCACACAAATATGAATGGTGCAGACATCATTGGAGCAAACATCTAGCATGTGAGAAGAAAAAAACAGTTCAAGATTAACTCTTCGGTGTTTCAAGTTCTCTCTTTGAAACCTCAACTCAATTTTCTGCCAAGCACCTTATAATTTCAAATGTCAGTTTCTTCCTAGTTAACACGAACAGTTTAGCAGAAAAATATCAAGGACGTTGGTATGTAATTTTAAAAAACAAAAAGACTTGCAAATACCTTCTTTACAAGAAAGGGCAATCCCCACTGTGCAAATATAAGAAAAAGAATTACAGTGATCAAACACAATATTATGGTCTTCACCCACCATATACAAGATCAATTTCTCTCCTGCCTTTGAGATTCCAAAATATCAGGTTCAAGTTTCCTTAGTTCACTTGGTTTGACCAATCTCACATACTCACTGTCTTCCCTTCCTTTGGCATGGTTTTCCGTAACCTCATCACTTGACTCTGGCATCTTCAGCTGATATACCAAATCTCTGCCAAAGAAAGAAAAAGATGAATCATAACTTCCAGTATGAAGGAGCAGTGGTCATGTTGTTATGATCAAGGAGAAATGAGGATGTGGAGTTTTCCAACATCACAATCCACTTTACAAATTATTAACAGCAACTTAGGTAAGAGTCTGACTGGTTATTACTATACAGAATGTCACAGATTGGATCCTGCAGGGATACTCTATCTCTACTTATTACATTTACATGGTTATCTCTTATTTTCTTGATTGATAAATTTATTTAGGGTTAAAAAAGTTAAAAGAAAAGATGGATCGATATGTGAGACTTGTTCGAGAGTCCTAGGCTATTTATTAATTCATCTATTATATAGAGCCACTAGAGTAGTTTCAAGGGTGTGAATTTCTATTTTTAGTATCGGCTTTTAACACTTGGGCTGGAATAATCTTGATCTTATGGTCTTTGAATCGGCTTTGAGATTGGACAGGCAACAGCACCTGACACTGGAGCCATTCTTATGTTCTTCTCTATTTCTCTACATCAATAAATCACCACTTAAATCTGGTTTAATGCCTTCCCGAAGCCTTGCCCTTGGCTCTATAACAGAAAAGGGTATACACTAAGAAAATTAAGAGATAGTGTAAGTCGAAGCTCGGTGAATACTACACAAGTTTCTGTAAGGCTTTTGTTGCTTTCTTTTTGGTCATGTTATATGACCCTTTAGGGGTATCAATAACAGTCTTTTCTAGATAAAGTCAAAGATTAGTGGTTATTAAGTGAAGTAGACATAAATTGGGGTGCCCATGGTTTAAGAACTGGCAATGCATCTCTGTAGTTGCGGTTTTGAATTGGTAACCGGTGGTTCCGGTTTCAGTTCAAAACCGACGATTTTTTTATTGATTTTGGCCGGTTCCAGTTCGGCGGTTTCCCAATTTTTTTTTTAATTTCTATATAATGAAGATGAACAATTGAATATTAAATATTAAAAAATAAGTAATAAGTAAAAGAAAGAAAAAGAATGCATTGATAATTTGATATTAATTTAATAATGGAATGTTTATAGATTACAAAACAAAGTTTAAGTAATAAACAAATTCCTAAATTCCTAACCTAAATAATTATAAATTTACAATTACATTACAATTGCCCATGAAAATAGAAAAAATCCAATATCTAATAGCTTGCCACTAGACATTATCAATGTTATATAACTTAATAATGTCTCGTGGCGAGCTCTTGGCTACTGCATTTCTTCTATTTTTATAAGGATCCACCAAAAAATAAAACTGAACCAACTATGATAGAAGGGTATCGTAAAATATGGAAGCCTATAATTTCTATGCATAAGGACAGGTTGGCTCATGCAATGATAGAGGTTGATGCTCATGGTGTCGTGTTTGCATGACCCATGAACCTCAACCTCTACCGTTGCATGTGCCAACTATAATGCCTAGAAATTACACTTCCGCATTATACGATCAATTGTCTTCCTATCACAGTTGGTTTAGTCTATTTTTAGGTGGATCAGGGCTATCATGTCGGTTGACTAAGGATCGTTGGTCACTCTAGAGACGCTGAGCGATTGAGAGTAGGGGTGCTTATTCGGTTGGTTACCTGACTAAAAATTACCCCCCAAAGTAATAACCGGAACCAGTACCAATATGGAATCAGTTAGTCTACTAACTGATCAGTTAATTGGTTAACCAAATATAACCGAGAAATAAAATTTAAAATTAAATTTTATACTTAATATGGGCAATTTAAATCACCCTTGGCCCATATAAAACATGAGAGTTAGACCCCACTATTTATAAAAGTACTATCCCCATTAGATTTCTTTCTGTGGGATAGAAAATGGATGAGAAAAACAAATAGAGACTCTCACTATTTATAAAGACAACATCTGCGTTCTCTTTTCCTTTCCACCATGTGGGATAAGGATGTGAGGGTGAGAAAAATGGGAATGTGAGGACGAGAAATAGAGATGGCGAAATGAGGACGCTAGGATTCGAATAAGAGACCTTGCGGTAGAGAGAAAAACCTCTATCCACTGCACCACATGTGCTCTTTTGTCATTCTTACTAACAGTAATATATATAAATATTACTTAGAACAGTTATAACCGATAAGTAATTTTTGTTTGAAACACTAACCTTAACCGAACTGAAACTGAAAATTTCGGATATCGGTTAACCGATAACCGACCTTAATCGGTTCGGTTATTGGTTAACCGATAACCGACTAACCGAATAATCACCTCTAATTGAGAATCCACCTGAAAATATAATTGGACCAATGATATCAGAAGGGGAGCATACAATGCAGAAGCATGCGATTTCTAAACACAAGGACAAATTAACTTATGTAATGGTGGATGTTAACATTAACGGCATCATGCTGCACGAGGCCATGAGCTTCAGCCTCCACCGTTGCAAATGTCAACCCGTATTTGTGTTTAGAAATCACAGGTTTCTACATCGTATGCCCCATTCTAACACCATTGGTTGAATTCTCATTTCCAGTAAATTCTCATTTCCAGTAAATTCTCAATCGCTCAACGTCTTCAGGTGACCTATGATCCTTATGACAAGTTTAGCAGAGAAAGAGCAACTCATGAACCAGATTTGCAGTAGGCTCGAGATAATAATAACGTGCACAACTTGGGTGAAATTGGAGTAGAACTTTCACAATTTGAGAGAAATTGAAGTAGAAGAGAGAATAGTTCTTGTTAATACATGACTTGAGACTTGAGACATGAGAGAATTGTGTTATATGATGTGACACTCTAAGTGATAATATGATTCTGAGAAATGATGAAGAATTGGAGATTTTTTGGAGAAAGAAGAGTTAAGAGTGTGCATGAGTGTGATTTGAGAATTAGGGGATAGTAGGTTTCTATAGATGAAGATTGAGTGAGTTTTTTTTTTTTTTTGCAGAAAACCGACTTTTTTTTTGGTCGGAAAATGGGCGGTTAACCACCTGGCACAGTTTCAAGAGATGTGGAACCAGAATCGGTTCCAGTTTAATCAGATATTTCCGATTACGATTCTAAAACTTGAATCGACGGTCTAACTTTGGACCAAATTGACAGTTCAGGTAAAACCAGGCAACCGTAGTCACAAAAGTAGTCCGGCAATTCTTTTGAAGTCAAATGCAATTAGAACGAATCTGGATAGCAAACATCACATATATATACACCTTGGCTATCAAGGATCTAACAAGCCACTGCCGATAATGCCAAAATTAAAGAGGGCTATTTAAAAAAGGTTTTTTCTGAACCTAGCTTATACCAAATTGCCTAAAACTAACCACCGTGAATTACCTATTTCGGTCTGGAATGAATAGATCGATGTCATGCAGCGCAATGTACAAGATTCCATAAATTCAATTTACATTTCACGAGTATTAATGGAATTAATTTGGTATGTAACAATTGACTTTCTCATCTTCAAAAATAAATAACTAACAAAACATGATATTAGTATTTTGCGTGGTAGGAGACTCTTGAGATCATATACAAATAAGCCCTTTCCAATTTCATATCACCTCGTACAAATTATGAGACGAGTTTTTATCAAATAAAATTTTCTTACTAGAGTTTTTTTTTTTAAATATTTGATGACGTGGCAAGCGCTGCATCATTAATTTCCGGTTAATCAAGTGTAATTTTTATAATATGGATGCGGTGTATTAATTCTTTAATTTCCACAAATAATTGAAATAAATAGACAAATAAATGATCAAATCTTTGGTGGTGTTGCAATAATCAATATGAGGCGTATAATTGCATGATAATGACTAATAGAGGCAGCATATTTCCACCGACAGCAAGCAATTACTTGTTTAATTTTTGTAATTAAAACTTGATAAAGCACTAGTGCATTTCAACCTTATCTGCCAATGTGTCGTGATTATTAATTTATATGTGTGGGACATTACAACTAATGAGTCAAAATAGTTACGTTTTGTGGGGCCCATTTCATATCTGACTTTGTGGTGTGGGAAAATTTTGTGTCGGTGGACAAAAGGAGAAGCTTCTCTCCACCCACCTTTTAAATAATCACACATTTAAAATTTATTATTTATTCACTTGATCAATGACATGGAAAATTGTAGTGGAATGTAAGCAAGGCATCAATTTCTACGCTCTACTCACAGCAATATATCACCATATTACATCAAAATAATGTTGACATGCCACCTTCATACTAAATGTCACTCACATAAAAATGTTAAGCTTTCTAGTATATGTATATTTTTAACTATCAATTTTATTATTAAAAATATTAATATTTTATTTTTATAAGAGAGAGAGAGAAAGAAGAATGCTTGAATCACCTGGGCTATTAATTAAGTCAATTTTGTAAATAACCCCATAGTTTATAGCGTAATAAACAAACTTCTTAACTTAAATTCCTTTTATATAGTTTTATACAAGAATAAACATTCAATAGTAAGTAGAACATATATTTGAGCTCATACTAACTAATTAATTCCCATAAATTTGATCCCCTTATTGCGTTTTGCATTATGGTGAGCAGTGGCGAAGCCAGAATTTTAATTTTGGAGGGCCCAAGAAGAATTTTAATAAATTAAACATAAATAATATTATATAAATTAAATTATAATATTAAAAAAATAGTTAATTTTCAGCTAAATTCGATAC
>JAYDZE010037647.1:0-26936 GCA_034509125.1 Monilaria moniliformis
ACCACCATATTTTGCATATCAACAAGAACATGAATTCCTTCAACAGGTCGGGCATAGCCATTTTCCAGTGGGCAGTCACTCTCTATTCGGCAAAAAATGAGTGGTTTTGCAAGTCTACGACTAGGAGCATCAGCTTCACCATGGTAACCAACACACCTGCAGTGCACAACAAAGGCATTAAAAAGTTGGTATATGTGATAGTGATAACTACTCAGAACCTTTATCTCATTATATTTTACTAACCAAGGATCAACCATGACTAACTCCATGTCATCAATGCCCCTCTTCTTCATTGCTTCTATGAATGGAGGGTAATCTTTGACAATAGCTTCACATTCAGCATACTCTGCAGCATCCTACGATTAGGATCCATAAATAATTTAGAATGTGAAGTGAACATTATTTATGACAGGCCAGAATCAGAAATATACATCTTTAAAAGCTAATCTGCATAGATTTCTCAGTTCAAGTATCAACCAGAACTGTGAAATGGGAATAGTAGAAAGGTAAAAATTTCCAAGTGGTCATGCAATCTCAGTGCATCTCAAACTATTTTGTTTACTGTTCTTGCCCAATGGTACATAATAGATTAATAAGGGATTTCGCAAATTTTATAATCAATGCACTGACTCAAATTAGACATAATGAATCATGAAAAGCTTCAGTTGCCAGATATACCATTGGTGGCTGAACATCAGGGACAACTGTAGAAGAAATGACTTTTCCCCTATGATGTCCACCTCGAGTGGTAGCATGTACTTCTGTCAGCTCAACGATCCACACACTAGTCTCATTGGATCTTTTATTATAGACAACTAGTCTGGCTCGCCTTGGTGGAAGTTTGGTAGGAACTGCAGGTGCTCCTCTTGTTCTAGGCAACAATGAGGGTTGGAAAGGGGGAAAGAAATAAGCATCTGCCAGTGCCACTACATATTTATCTGGCTCCAACAGAACCACTTCAATAAACCGCATGCTATCTCTCAACTGAAAAGGGAAGAAATGTACACTTAAGGCAGCATATTAAGATACCAGGGCAAGAAAAGAGAAATAGAAAGCCATTATGAACCTCAGGGGTGGCTCCAGCTGCTCTGACAGTTGCCACAGCTATAGAGATTTCAGCAGCAGATAAAGGATCCAAAGGATGTTTTGTTTCAGCCCTTAGCATGATCTGGATCCCTGAATAAACAAGAATTTTACATTAACCGTTGAATATTCCATAAAATCTTTTACTACAAAAAGAACCGGTTGATGGAGGTTAAGACGTCTTCCGCACGCAAATAGATACAACATGTAATATAAAAGGTAAAATATTAGGAGATAACAAGCATTCTTCAAGTAGGATAGTAACTACCAATAGGATCAAGAATGCAGCTTAAAAAAAGTTTTAGAACTAAACAAATTTCTTTCCTCCCAAATGCTACTGATCCTAGAAATAAAACAATTTAGAAATATCAAAGATTAAGTAATACATTACAGACTATGCAATAAAGTGCATGATCATCACCTACGACACTATTGACAAAATCAAACTCTTCTTGTCTACTTTATAGGAAATAATTCTCAAAAAACAGTGGAACAAAAGAATTTGAAATAAAGTGAAAAAGGAAAACGAAAAGATATTTTTAGAAAAGACATATAGTACCAACTAACAAATGGAAGTATGAAGCTATGAACTACTTTTAATAGATTAATTACAAATTACTTAATAACTTTAGACACATTACTTCGTGAAGTACCTCTGAAACATAATCCATAATTCAGTTACTAGAATGCCACTGATCCAACAATTATATATTAATATAAAATTGTATCAACTTTCAAACATGAATAGGTTTCAAAGCCTTTGGAGCTTTATCATCATAGGAGTAATAATTTATAATATGATGTGATGTTGAACCAACTTTCTAGTTTTACTCACAACCTAACTTCCTTCTTCTTTTATTCCCTCGCGGGACAATATCAGCTGTTCATTCACTCTGCCATATACTTGGGCAGTAGATACAGATTTTCAAATGTATTAAACAAATGACAGATGCAAAAATTAGTCAAGACTTGTTGTAGCTACAAAATTTTATCAATCGCATCCATTCGCCTAACAAAGACAAACAGATTTAAAAAGCACGAAGTATCAGGAGTATGAAAATAAAATAAACACAACTTAAAGAAAAATAGACACAAAAAATCTTCAACGGTTTCAACCGAACCACGACCACAGCTTTAAGCTGTTAAAAGATGCACGAAACGAATAGAGTAACATACATACACGACAAGACACACATGAATGCTGGAGAACAAAATAATTCGTAATAAAACAAATCATACTTTATTTTACTTTTTTAAGACAAAAAAAAGGTTAAATGAGACGGCAAACCTTTAGCGGTAGCTTTGGTTGCAGGATCCGGTCTGATTAAGGACGTCAGGTTCTTTCTCTGGAGATCTTCAGCGGCAGACGCTACGCTCCAATCAGCAGCGCCGGAGGCGGAAGCATTCTCACGGCGGACAGCTACGGCAGAGCCGCCAGCAGCTGCCTGAGCAAATTGACCGGCACGCGTCGCTTCTTTCTGAGTTGTGGCCATTGCAACTGGTTGTCGAGCTCACCGGATCCACCGCAATGCGCGTCGAAATCTTCTGACATACAGCAAAAGAAGAAACAGGAAGTTCCTCACACTAGCGCCGCCGCCGCAGCAGCCGCCGCCAAACGTCGCCGCAAATCTATTGACACAGATTAAGTGAGTATAGATGCATAAAAATGATCAGCAACTAGAATTCGTACAGATTCTGTGCTGATCGACAATCCTATCTCTCTATCTACCTTTTCTAATGTAGAGAGAGACAAAATCGGGGGGTGCAGAGGAAAGGGACAAGCAGTGAGGCTCCTTTCACAAAAGTAATGATTCGTGCATATTTATTTATTGATTACTTTTTATATTTATTATTTATTTTCTTTTTCTTAGATAAGTGCGGGGGGCGATAGCCGATAGGTGTGTTGGCTTCTGCAATTTCCCAAACATGTTATGATGATTTGCAATTGCATGATAAGGACGTCGATTTTGGATATTAAAGTACGATCATTTGAAATTTTAGGGTTTAATTAGCAAATATGAATAATAGGGTAACCAAAACATGCTTTTGTAATACTTTATCCAACATAGATTTTTAAAGTTGTTTAAATTTTGATTTGCCGAACGGAGCCAAAAAATTATATAGAAGGTATAGTATTAATGATAAATTATGAAGATTTTTTACTGAATTTAAAACTCGAGAGGAGGCATTTACCCTGTGAGCCTTTACTAGCTTCGACCCCGGGTAAATATAACAATCAAACATGAATTTAAATTTGGAGTTGGAAAAGTAAAAGTAAAAATATATATCATTTTCGAGTGCAAGAATCTATTAAAAATCAAAAGTTAAAGGTTTGAGTTATATAAATATGGTTAAAAACTAGCTACAGCAATAAACACCTTGTATGATCATTTTCAATGTATAGAGATATGTTTTAGATTGATAAACTTATATGCTTCTTAATTAGAAAATTTGGCAGATATGAATTTAGAGTTAATTACCTTTTTAAGCTATGATTTTTTACCAAATTTGTAATTTCGATTTTCACACATAGTCCAATTCAAGTAATTGAATGCCCCAAAACAACGTCATTTACAAAATTTGTTTTGTCAAGTCTTGAAGTAAAGTCTAAGTCTAAGCTTTAATATGAGTGAGTTAACTTTTGAATAATAATTAGAGTTAATTGCAGTTTATGTCCCAAATATTGGAATCATTTATAAAAATAACACGAGTTTAAAAAAATACAAATAAATGGTACGAACTTTAATAAACAAAATTAAAAATGGCTTTAACTTTAAAAAATACAAAAAAATGAGCTTGAACTTTAATGAAAGTTATAAAATCTAAAGTTTAAAAAATTACAAAAAAAAATATCTTGAACATGTCTGGAAACCGTAAGCTCCTCCAAACATGTATGACATGTGGTTAAAAAATTAGGTTGTGTTCCATCAAACATCATTGGTCCCTATATAGAACGCATATTCCATCTGCCGATCATAATGTAATCGCAAGTTTGCTTTGGTCGGGATCAAATTTTGAGAGAGTTCTCCACATGAATACTCTAACATTTGGTGGAATTGATACCGACCACGCAAATTTGCTCCAAGTCTACCAATCCTCGATGCTCACAGATTAGGTTTTTTATATTTTCTGAAATTCGTGTCATTTTTACTTCAATTTCCATCAAACACTATTCAAATTTGGGGTGGTGTTCAATAATTTACTGGCAAATTGTGAAGATTTAGTTGAGAAAAGTTCTGATTTCGGTTTTCAAATTTGGTTCCTAGCAATTTTTTACTGCAGTTTAGGAGATTGGATTTGTAAACCGTTTTATATAGTGTTGATTGTATTTGTATGGTATATTTTTAACATTTTATATTATTGTTGGATTGCACCACCTCTTGCATTGTTAAACAAATTTTGACTTATTTTAAAAGAGTATTCAAATTTGTCACATTCTTTTTCCAATATCCTATATTCCAATTTTGATAGGCTATGCCATGTTTAATAATATGAACCATATGTTTTCTTTGTACTATATTACACCTCCTTATACATCCATGTCATAAATTTACAATTAAATGCAAAAATACACTAAAAATTGAACAAATTTAATTATTCATTAAACTTATTTTTCATTGTAGCAGCACATGTAATAGCTGTTTTATTGGACACAGTCTCATTCATTGATTGAAATGAATGCGATGAAACTAAAAGTACGAGTGGGATATAAAGAGGCCCACATGATGAGAATCACGATGATTATTCATGTGATATGCGTTGATTAAATTTATCAAATATATGCAATGATCTACCAAATTAATTTTGACCCTAACGTTTGTATTGAAAAGTGTCAGAATTTGATTGTTTGCAAAATCGCAATGCCATATGGTACGATGGTATATGAAAGTGCAGTATGTCGAAATTCGGTACAATTTTTAAGAAGGTGGTACGAATTGGTATGTAATAATATCCATGCCGAAATTAAGGTATATTTAAAGATGAAAAAAATGTAATTGTATGAGATTAATTCATACCAAATATATCAGTTATGTATAAGATATGACGATCTTAGTAAGGTATATTGTATCATGACACTCCTAAATATGTCTCTTTCTTAGGAATTATCATTCTAGACATTTCTTGTGAATACAGAATAGCCATCCAATTCCTATCTTCATTAAAATATTTCTATTTTATATTTTGTGCTTAGTATTTAGTGTATTTAATTAAATAATTATAATATAGTTTAAGTTAATTTTAAAAGAAATATGTTTTTACAAAATTATTAATTTAATTTCACTAAATAACTAATTTATTTCAAGAGCATAAAACTAACATTTTAAAAATATTAATTACATTATATTCCCTCCGTCCACCAAAAATAGTCTCATTGGTGGACGTCACGAGTTTTAATGCACAATTGGTAAAGTAAAAGAGATAGGGAGAAAAAGTAGTTGATAAAGTAGGGGAGAGATAAAGAAAAACTAGTTGGAGAGATAAAAAGTGGTGAGTCCTATTGTATTGTGAGAAATTTTCCATAAATGGAATGAGAATATTTTTGGTGGACGGACCAAAATGGAAAAATGAGACTATTTTTTATGTACGAAAGGAGTATAATTTTATTATCATCATGATAACTCAATTTGGCTAATTATTTTGTGAATTATGTGGGGTCTAAATTATTCAATGCAATATAATATATATTTCCATCTTATATGATTGCCTCTTTTCAGTTTTCATCTATCAAATCAACGTATGAATACAAACCAAAGTTGTTTGAATGGGACATTGAACAGGTTGGAAAGCATATATTGTGGACTTCATTTTTATTTTCTATATTTCAGTTACCGCATTGCAACGCACTATAGTTAAAAGGGCCCTTCAGTTTCAAAGATGTGACAAACCTCAAAGAGATCATTTACTTTCTCTCTCTAAAAAGATATCCGGGCTAATTTTATATTTCTGCTTTCACTCAATGATTAATAAATGGTGTTAGTCCATAACCATTTTAATAAAAATACGTTTAATTTATTCATAAATTTTGAAAACGAAAGTACCACCCATCATGATAGCATTGGATCTTTTCTTTTATTTAAATTTTTATAGAAATAAAAATATTACAATTTTATATAAAATCAAACATCTCCAACAAACACAAAATGAATATAAAAAGTTTTTAAAAGAAGCAAAAAAAAAAAAAAAAAGAACGTTCAAAAGAAAAAGCAATCTAAATATTCGGATCAAATAAATGGGCTTAAAATATAAGTTTAGAGCTTAGTTGGAAAGCTGGGCTCAAGGAAGGAGGAAAAATGGGCTTTGCACAGTCTTATACAAATTGCACCACTGACCGACCCGAACCAGACCCAGACCCAGACCCAGACCGGGAGTCTATAAAGCCCGTCTACCCGACAGTTTATACCGTTATGCTAATCGATTCTGTTCATCCCAAACGCGCACACACACACACACTCTTCCAACTTTCCGAAACCACAATTTCAGAATCACAAACCTCACTCCCCATAATCACAATCAGAGATCGATTCATGGATCCGAATCCCACCTCAACGGGTCCAAATCCCACCGTAACGGATCCGAATCCGAATCCCTCCGTCGAAGATCCGACTCCCACCACCACCAATTTCCCGATCCTCTCCCAAGTCATTGACGCGCTCCCGGCCGCCCTCACGCGCTCCTTCACCGCCTACGCCGACGACGATCCCGACGCCGAGCCGGAGCCCGACGAGCCCCATTTCGAGACCTCCGAGCGGATGCCCGACATCAGGAACCCCGAGCTCATCGCCGCCATGCGCGACGCCGTGAACGACGTCGCGGAGTCCCGATCCGTGCTGGAGGCCCTCGGGCCCCGGCCGGATCACGAGACCGTCGACGTGGCCCGGTTGCGCGTGGCGGATATCGACGCGGAGGGGGCGGCGGGGGATCAGTCGGAGGAGGCGATGCAGGACTACAAGGCGTGCAAGGCGGTGATCGAGCGGGACGAGATGCACGAGGCGTATGAGAAGATGTTGGAGGACGCGGAGAAGCGGCTCGAGAGTATCTACGAGGAGGAGGCGGCGGAGGATCCGGATGCGGAGGCGGAGGAGTATGAGGAGGGGGAGGAGGAGTATGAGGAGGCGGGGGAGGTGATGAAGGCGGGGGAGATGATGAATGAGGAGGTGGCGGCGATTTTGAAGGCCGCAGAGGCAGGGAAGAAGGCGATCGAGAAGGTGGATTTGTCGGGGCGGAAGTTAAAGATATTGCCCGAGGAGTTTGGGGGATTGAAGTTGTTGATTGTGCTCAATTTGTCGTATAACAAGCTAGAGGTTGGAATTAATTAATAATCATGCATATGTATATTGAATTATCTAGCTTTTGAATTGGTTCAATTAATTCATATGCATTTTTGTTTTCATGATTGAAATAGTTTAGATGAAGAACAAAAGGTCGAAGCCCTCTGCAAGAGTATCACCATTGCTTTGAGTCTTGAATTATCTCTTGTTATAAACATTGAATAAATACTACATAAATAGGATTTAACTATGACGATTTTTGGGTTCAGAAATAATAGTCAGGTGGGATTATGAAATCCTTCATCGCCTTCTTTCCCACTTCTTTTTTAGTTGGCTTTACTACCTTCTTTCCTTATAACTACATTATTATTATTAGATGTTTCTCAAGATGAACAAACAACATTGTTTTTATGAAACCTTAGTTCAGATTCAGTTGATTCATAGATATCAAGATTATTAAAAAGCTCATAATTTGTTGCTTCTCTGTGTGATGTTTATGTATATAAGCAGAATATCATGTCATTGCCTACTGGTTTAAGTGTCAAAAACTGGATTCTATGTTTCTTTCTTGATTTGATCAGAAATTGACATTTAAGTTATTTTCTCATTCTCTGTTTCGTGTGAGTGAAACAGTGGATCCCAGATTCAATTGCAGGGCTGGAGAATCTCGAAGAGCTCATTCTTGTAGCGAACCTATTAGAATCACTGCCCGATTCCATGGGCCTATTGGAGAATCTCAAAATCTTGAATGTCTCCTCAAACAAGCTCGCTGCCCTACCTGATAGCATCTGCCACTGCAGGTAAAAACCCTAACCCTAACCCTAATCAACAAAAATCGCGATAAACCCATTATGCTTCACGTGTTGTGCAGGTCCTTGGAGGAGCTGGACGCGAGCTTCAACAAGCTCACGTACCTCCCAACCAACATCGGGCACGAGCTGGTAAACCTGAAGCGCCTCCGCGTCCAGCTGAACAAGATCCGGTCCCTCCCGACCTCTATCGTTGAGATGAAGTCCCTGCGCCTCTTGGATGTGCACTTCAACGAGCTCCACACGATCCCACAAACAATTGGGAAATTGACAAATTTGGAAATCCTAAATTTGAGCAGTAATTTCAGTGACCTAACTGATTTGCCTGAGACAATCTCGGATATCATCAGCCTCAAGGAGCTTGATCTGAGCAACAACCAGATTCATGCTTTGCCTAACACGTTTGGGAGGTTGTTGAACTTGACCAAGCTGAAATTGGATGGGAATCCTCTCGAGATTCCTCCGACGAATGTTGCTGCGGCGGGTGTGGATGCGGTGATGGCTTACATGACCAAGAGGTGGGTGGATATGCTGATGGATGTGGACGATGAGAAGAGCATGCTGTTTGTGAAGGAGCAGGAGGAGGAAGGGCTGCTCAGCCGCGGGGCGGGCTGGTTGAGGACCGTGGTCACCGTGTTGGGAGGCTTTGGGCAGTCGGATACTGACCGCCATCTGGATCAGGAGTACTGAGTTTCATCAGTATGTGTCATGTGTCCAGGAGAATGAGTAATCTGTGTATCTGAAAGTTAAATTGGGGCGAGTGTGTGTTGATTGATAGTTATTTGAATTAAGAGTTTGTCTGATTTGTTGCATTTTATCAGTACACGTCATGTGTCAGTGATCAAGATAGAAAGATCAAGTTAATAAGTGTTAGGGAGGAATTTTGAGTGGTAGGGATTTTTGGGTATTGGTAATAAAGAAAGTTGAATTAGGGCCTTTGGGTGCATGTGTAGCGAAATTGAGTTGTTCTTATCTTCTTGAATTTAACATTTGTGGGAAATTTTCAATGTCTATTTGCTTATAAAATAACTAGTACGTGTTCGATGCTTTTGTGGTTCCTAGCCTAAGTGTGAACTAATTTAAATTATATGCATAGAGCCCTGTGCATTTGAAGGGTATGAGTGAGACCAAGTACCTTGCATGTCATATGCACATATTAAATACATCGACTCACTTCAATCTTGGCATATCTATAATAAAGGACTTATTCTCATATTAGATATCGTTTTTATAAGATTTGCAAATACACAAGATGATCCGAACCCCTTACTTATTAGTTGAAGGGGAAGCGTCTTAACAACTGAGCTGCGCTTCTCGTCTCTCATGTCAAATATTGGTACCTGAGATTGATTTAGATAACCACACATTCCTTTTTAGCAAAAAAGAAAAGTTACTGACGGAAATAACAATATATCACGATTCATGGCCTTTCATACGCTATGATTTCCTTATCTTCTTTTGATTATTTTAAGACAATTTTTTTCTTATACGAACAAAGATATGAAAAAGCAATGCCATTCAGCATGCAATGTATCAAATTCGTCAGCCACTTTAGCTAGTCTATGAGCAATGCCATTCAGCTTACGTTTGCTGTGCATAATTTTGGAACTTAGACTGCGAAGCAAACTCCTGCCTTCTGCAGAATATATAAGGCGAAAGCGCCCAATTCAGTATAATCCCCTTACTCGAGTTGATAGTATCAAAAGCTACTTTGCAATTTGATTTGATCCGAACCTGCGTGTGCCACGACTGCTATATATACAGCGTGCCCCTATATATATATAGAGAGAGAGATATGAAGTGAATCGTATATATATTTTTTCTAATGCTGTAATTTGGAAGCAATCTGAATAATTGATCTTTCTATAATTTGCAAAAGAAATATGATTATAATATATAAAAATATTATCATATAATATTATCAGAAGCATTATTGTGTATATATATAAATATATTATGTGCAAAGTTCATATGATTAGATTCTCGAAACTATCAAGATACACATTGTATTAAAATAACATATAAAAATGTTCCCAATTAACATTTACAAAGACTACAAAATGACAAACCTAAAAATTCCCATCCTCCAAAGCATGCAATGTATGTCCCTAGAAATACTAATTAAGCCAAATGATCATGTGAAAATCACCCATTATTGTCCAAATTCACCTACTAAATTATTATGGTTGGTATCCCCATTGCCAACCTTGCCATGTGCACACATGCCTTCCAATTCCTTTCCCCATAATTTCCAACCTATAACTCCCATATGAAAACCAACCAACTAGACAACATAGCTTAAAGAAAACACACACACACCATCTCACAACTCTTCTCTCTCTAAACATTCCATGGAACAAATCACAAATTCTTCCACCAAGACTACAACTTGTCTCTTATTCTTCACGATTTCTTTCTATTTGATTGCATCATCGGTTGATCGGCCGGCGTATTCCTCTAGCTACTACGCGGCCGTCTTGACGGTCGTTGCGGCGGCCGTGGCGGCGTTCTTGATCGTCCTGGCCGTCAGGACGACGCTGGTGACGTGGATAACGGTGGTGGTGCTCCTGGCCTTCGCCGGGAAGCGCCGCCGCGTCTTGGCTAGGGAGGGGAGGAAGATCACCTCGGATGTGGCTATGCATTTGGCGCAAGTTGTGATCAAAGAGAGGAGCTTTGTGGCTTTTGCGTGTGCCACTATTATGAGCCTAATGGGAATGGCTTGGCTGGGAAGTGCCAATTGATGAGGTTCAAGCACAAATACCAGTCTCTCTTTCTCTCTCTCTAGGTTATATTGTAGAGCACACATATGAATGTAAAATTTTTGTACATTTACTTTGTTGTTTTATTTATGGAACGTTGGATTTTAGCTTGAGATAAATGATAAATTACTTTATTCTTGTAACTATAGCATACCTTTTCTTGAAGAACCCTTTAATTAGTCCTTCCCTTTTCTCTATTTTTTTTTCTTTTTTCTTTTTTCTTTTTACGTACATGGAATTAAGAGTATATTTTCGTTAAAAGGGTCGGTCAATATATGTGCTATCCTATATGAGGGGTTTATTTAATCATAGCTATTATATGAATAATGGAATATAACAATCAGCACAATCACATATATGATACTCGATATTTCGAAGAGTTCCATCTTATGTAAATCGACCAAGCATTAGGCACGATGTATACAAGATTATGCGGGCACATCAATAATTTGTAATAGAAACTAATTTCATGTTTATGTATTCTAAATTCTAGAAATGTTCTCATTTTTTCAAAATTTACACATATACGCACCCCGAGGTCTAAAACCTCCAACCTATTGGTTGGAGAGAAAACGTCTTACCAACTAAGTTAATGTTATTCAATGTCAATTATGTTTGAGCTCATAATTGTGCATAAACACATTTGATATAATTATAGTAGCACATTATATTATCAGATTGGCGATCAAACGAAATGTGTGTTAAGTATAGAGGCAGAGATGGTAGAAAAGAATATGCAAATTATTATATTTTAGATGTATAAATGTCGAGAGGTGTATAGTAAGCAAAATTGGTAATTATCAAACAAGAAAAAGTCCAACATAAATTAATATGCTACTAATATCAGGATCTTCTAGAATAATAATTTTATAATTACTTGTAATTCCAGCCATAATCCCTTTTTATCTTTTCGTTATGTTGTTTAGTTTGTGGTTATGGGTAGTCTCTTAATTAGTAGAATGAATCAAGTGCAATTAAGGGTATTCACAATTTGGTTAAAATCGTAAATTCAATCGAATCGAATCATATTTGTAGGATTCGATTTGGTTTATGTTTTTAAAATTTATGATTTATGATTTTTTAAAAGTAAAAACTAAATTAAATTGTAAACCATGATATAATTAATTATTTATTATTATTATTTAACTATATTGAAGTGTCTTTTGTTATCTAAGATAGATGGCTCAGTTTTATCTTACTATTTTTTCTTACTTATGGCTATTCTTGCCACTATCCCAAAAAACAAAAAGTTGGATAGTTTTACTCTTCTTTTTTTTAATCGTTAGATTATTTATTGTTACTCTTATTTTTAGACAATATTCAAAAAAGATTGTTTGTTTTGTAACAAAAATCGGACTTTCTTGGTTATTTGCCAAAAACTGTAATTCTGGTGTTGAAAGATATAGACTCATTATATTTATGTCTTAGAATTATTTTTCAATTATTCATATTTTTTTATTTTTTATGTTTAACAAAATTCTGTTTTTTATATTTTTTGAAGACCTTAAATGTTTGGTTTTCTTTGGAAAATATGTAAACCGTAAACCTTATCGTACCAAAATGTATCAATACAATTTAGTCTGGTTTGATGTGATGTCAGTATTATATAGTTTGATTTGGTTTTAAAAAAACATTAATTCAATTTGGATTAGTTTTGGTGTCAAACCACACCAAATTAAACCGCTAGCACCCAGAAGTGCAATAATATCCCCTAAAATAGTGCCATAAATTTTTCTTACATTTTCAAAACCATAATTGCAAACATCTTGACTCATTAATATACTAGGCCCTGTTTGATAGATAAGATAAGCCCAAGATAAGGGTCATATCTATATTTATTTAAGTGTTTGGTAACCTAGATTTCTAATCTTGAAATCCCGAGATATAAGCAAGGCCCGTGCTAAAATCACATTTTTCCTAGATTACCTATCTCACCAAAGTGGTGAGATAACTTATCTTCCTTGAGAGTTCCACCAAGATTAACTTACAATTTTCCCTTCTTGCCCTCTTTCACATTTGACAAGCTTGAAATTTTTAAATCTTATTAAGGATAAAAAGGTCTAAGTAGTTTTTAATCATGAATTTAAGCAAAGCCAACATGTCCTCTATAATTACTTCAATATTTCAAATCCACTACCAAATAATAAGCTTCGAGAAAAGCCCATAACTAACCAAGATATCAACGAGTTCCAAGCCCAACAACGAGCCCAATTAGGGTTAATATCCTCTACATCACATGAAGTGAAAGTCTATCCACGTCATCAATTTCCCACCAATTAGAAGACCGTGTCACACGCTAAGAAGTAAATGCTCAACCACCCGATCGTTCCAGTTGATAAACTCGACGACTTTAGTGGTTTCCTTTGGGAGCAAGAAAAGAAATGAAATAAATCGTAAAGAAGAGAAGAAAAAGAAAAAAATCGAAATATAATAAAAAAATATGCAAAAATTAAGATCACACTCTTCATATACTCACCTTCCTTCTATGTACACACAAAATGCGTTGCGTTTCACTATCTCTCCCTCACCTCTCCCTCACTCGTTGAGATTATCGATATTTTGACGCGGCTTACGGATACGCGTGGATTGCCGTTAAAATCTTTCTCGGATTTCGATCAAACCTGACTAATCTTTGTCAGGATTTCGGATATTTGCTCTTTCGCCGTTGATTTCGCGTTTTTTGTTGGAAAATTTGCGAATTTTGGTTTTTTAGGGTTGGGGCTTGGCTTTGTTTGAGTGCTGGCTTCTCTTTGCGGCTTACCTGGAAAGCTATTAGCTATGGAGGCTGCGTCTACTGTGGTGATCAAGGTTTTTTTCTTTTTTCTTTTTAACAAGTCCATTGTCACTTCCCTTTTTTAGTGGCTTACGATTTTAAATTCTGGTTCTTTTTGGGGTTCTTTCGTTGGGTTTAGTTACTGTAATTCATCTTGGTTCGTTTTTATTTTGCAATTTTTTGGGCTTTTTTTTTGTTTTTTTGAGCTGGACGATGAAAAATCGTTACTTGACTTTATCTTCTTGTTTGTTTTCTTCGTGCAGTTTGTGGTTTAAATTATTCCGTGTGTTGAGTGAGTTATTGTAATGCATCGTCCATTCCTCCTACAATTTTCTTATTTGTGATTTTATTTTTTTGTGCTTTGTGCTTTGGCTGTGGATGTTTTTGTTCTACTCGTGCATTTGTCGGTGTGAAAAATCTTTTCTTGACTGTACCTTCTTGTTTGTTTTTCATGTAGTTTATGGTTCGCATTCTTCTGTGTGTATATTATTACTTCTTCTTTTTTTGTTCTGTAATTAATGACCGATTTTGTTGATAATCTTATTGATTCATGATGGAGTTTACAGCTTTTTCACATCTACACTTTATTTGTATTAGTTATGACTGCAATTCGTATTTCATACTCTGGCTATTTGAATCAATCACGTGTTCTAAAAATGCTGCCTTTTTTATACTTCTTTTCGGGTATTTATTAGCTTATTTTGAAGTCTGCTACTATTAATTTCTTTCTTTGAGTTCTTACATTCCGTGTCACTTTCCGCAGGTCAAGTATGAGGATATGCTCAGGCGTTTCAATGCCCCTATTGTTGATAACAAACTTTCCGTGAACATGGATGAGCTGAGAGAGAAGATCCTCTCCCTCTTCAGCTTTGTTCCTGAAACTGATCTGATGCTTACGTATGTTGATGAAGATGGGGATGTTGTTGCTCTTGTTGATGATGATGATCTTTGTGATGTCGTGAAACAGGGCCTCAACCCCGTGAGAGTAACTGTGAAAGTGAATAGTGATAAGAATGACAATCAAACTTACTTTAATGTTAGCTCTACTCCTTTGAGGTCCACTCCTGTGCAACCTCTACCAAATCTGAGTGCTGGTGTCTCTGAGGTTCTGAGGAATGTCCCCGAGCCTCTGCGTGAAGCACTTGCGAAACTTTCTCAAGAGTTGGCATCCAAGGCGACATCCTCTTCTCCTGGTATCTCTGACATTGTTGACAACCTGTCAAAAGTCAGCTTATCCTATTTGGGCCAGCTTTCAGAGTCACCAGCAATGTCTAACGTGCAGAATGCTGTTCCTGAGAGTAGCTCAGCTAAAGATAACAAATATTCTGAACCTGTCAAGGTTGCTGCCGCGATGGAAAAACCTAAGCCAGATGCTAGCATGGAAAGGAAGGAGGTCAAAATTCAAAATGTAACTGGGCCCAGGAAGGATGGCCCAACTTTTGACTTCAATGCTGTGGCTGCAGCCCTTGAATCTGAGAATGACAGTGGTTCCAAGCCTGAATCAGGTGGTGGTCCATATACTCTTCATAGAAGAGAAAAATCCAGGAAGAATGGTGAATGTTCTAATGGAAAGTCGCACGTGACAAGTAACCCTCCAGCTGTTGCAATTAATGTTGAGAAGGCTGCAGAATTTGGGCCGAACCCCCGTGATCAGTGTGATATTTCCTCTGATCGTGTCAAGGGAGATCATGTCACCGGAAACTTGAGATCTGCCGTAATTGATGCTTTCAAGCAGGCAACGTCGCCAACCTGGTCTCCTTACAAAGGTGATGTAAATTTGGGCTCACTTCGTGGTCTTAGTGACATGTATGAGTGCCCGTTTTCTGGTACACCAGTGGAAAATATCTCAGCTGCTCCACCACTTTCTGCTTCTGATGCAAATCTCTTTAGGAGAAGTCATAGTCAAAATGATAGTAGTGGGAATATCTTCCATCGGGGGGTTCGTTGTGATGGTTGTGGCATCCATCCTATAGTTGGGCCCAGGTTCAAGTCTAAAGTGTAAGAACTCACACGAGTCTATTTATTTATTTATTTGATTGCTCGTGTACATATTTTAATTTGAGTTATTGTTACTAACAAGTGCTTTCCACTTGCAGGAAGGTGGATTATGACTTGTGCTGTGTTTGCTATGATAAAATGGGGAATGACAATGATTATGTCAGAATGGACCGCCCAGCAGTTTATCGACATCATTTGCCACGCTTCCGGGTTAGGGACCAGGGTGTGATCCCTCATGTTTACAGAGGTTTTAAGGTTAAACAAAGTGAGGCGAAGCTAGATGGTCGCTTCATCCAAGATGTTAATATATTTGATGGTACTGTTATGGCACCTTTAACTCCATTTACCAAGATATGGCGGATGAGGAACAACGGTACAGTTGCATGGCCCCCAAAAACACAACTTGTTTGGATTGGAGGTGATAAATTGACCGATACACTTTCTATGGAAGTTGAAGTGAGTGATATTTTATTGCATATGATAAGAAATTTAATTCACTGAATATCTTCCTTTGCTAGGACTACATGCCCTTTTAGGAATTTGTAGGGTTCCTTGTTTAGCATCTTTTTTACATATATTGTTTGCCTTTTTAGGCGTCTGTGTGTGGGATGTGATAAGGTTTGGGAGGATGACATGGACAGTTAGATTGTTGTACTCTATAACCTTGTCTAGTCTAGTAATTAATTCTAGTTATTAATGTTTCTAAATTGATGATTGTTGTGTAATTCAGTATGCTTTTTCATGCAGTTCCCTTCCCTTTAGATAGCTCTATGGTCGTGTCAAGGGAAATTCCTAATATGCATCTGGTTGCTGTTGTTTGCCAGATTTCTGCTGCTGGATTGCAGGTAGACCAGGAGCTTGACGTCGCCATTGATTTCATCTCTCCAGAGCTTCCAGGGCGCTATATCTCGTATTGGAGAATGGCCTCGCCATCCGGCCAAAAGTTTGGGCAGCGTGTTTGGGTTCTAATCCAGGTTGACAGCTTTGATGTCATTGTCACTGCATTTTTAGGGTATTTTATAAATGCTGATTTTTGGATTGGTTCTGTGTGTTTCTCCTCAGGTGGATGCTTCTACTATTAAAGAATCGCCCCGTGATACTGTGCGAAATTTGAACCTTAATTTGCCCCCGGCAAGCAGCTCCTTGAATGGCCTTGAAACTAATAACATGGATTCTGAAGCAGTAGCAGAGGCCAGTCGCCGTAAGGCTGATAATTCGAAAAACATTGAGGAATCGGGATATCTGAACAGAGAAAATGAGCTGAAATTCCCTATCAATGATAGCTTGTTGGTTGGTAATGGAGCTGGATCGAGCTCTTCTCCCTCTCCTGCTTCTTCATCAGCTGCATATCCTATCATCGACCTCACTGATATGGAACCACCTTTCCCTTTGGTATCTCCTGCTATGCCTATCCACATGCTGCCGCCACCACCTCCACCTGTCCCTTCTGCATCACCTGCTATGCTCATCCCCATGCTGCCGCCACCACCACCTCCTGCAGTACCCATTGCCATTGTACCCGAATCTGTTGAGCTTCCCGAAAAGCATCTAATGGAAGATAAACTTCTGAAGGAGCTCGAGGAGATGGGCTTCAAACAGGTTGATCTAAACAAGGAAGTCTTGAGGATGAACGAGTATGACCTCGAGCAAGCAGTGGATGATCTCTGTGGTGTTGCTGAGTGGGATCCCATCCTCGAAGAGCTCGAAGAGATGGTAGGCTCCCTAACTTCATCATCCTGTTTGCTCGCCTTACCACCCACCCTCATTGTTCAATCCGCATTTCTTATAGTATCTTTGCGTGTGCACTTTTGATGTGTAGGGTTTTCGTAACACAGAAATGAACAAGAAGCTGCTGAAGAAGAATAACGGGAGCATCAAGCGCGTCGTCATGGACCTTATCGCCGGAGAGGAGGATGTTTAGCATGGCTAAAGATCCATATATATGATGGGTATGAATAAATGGTTTGGACCTCAAGAGCTATGTCAATATGGTACGCCCTTTCCAGTAACTTCGATGGGGCTTAGAGTTTATGCTTAACGTTTAATTTATTGTTGTTGAACTTGCTATACTATGTTTATATAAGTATTTCTCATTTTTATTTCTGATAAAAAAGCCCGGTTGAGTTTTATATATTTTGTTTTGTTTAACATTTCTCTACAACGGAGGGAGGAGGAGTATATAATAGTGATATAATAGGTAATTTATATTTGTATAGATTAATAGATTATATATCATATTACACTATTGCTCTTAAGTTAATATAATAATATAGACATAATAGACAGATCAAATTTTATAAAATAGAACTCTTTTATGCAAGATACCTATTATATTTTGTACACATTAAGTATTTATAATATATTTTGCTAATACATAAAATAAATTTTATTTAATATATGACCAAAAATTCAATCTTGATATTGTAGCTTAAATCGACTAAATTATTGAATTTATAAATCCCCAGAGTATTCTTGATTTGGATTATTCAAATGGCTCCAACTGAAAAATAAATTGAAATTTAGCATGAATAAGCGAACCATGTATATAATCAATATATATAAATATTTTTTTATATCATCTATGCAATAACGATGACAACTCTGTATTGAAGGCACATTTATAAACCCAAACAAAATATTAAAATACGATAGAAAATAGAAATTTCGGTTTAACGGACAGCAATTTTCCAGAGTCGCAACTTTACCTTGCATCGCATCATCTCCCACTACTCCTAAGATGCATTATTCCAGAAAAACAATAAGGCAAGGAAAATATCTGGAAACTGAGCAAAGAAAAGCATCAGATTCATTCATCATCAAAAGAAAAAGAGAGGAACATCTTTTGCAATATAAGTACTACATCTCTTACCACATACTTCTGAGGATCGAATTAAGAGAGGGCTGCAGAATTAAGCCAAAATCATGCAGAGGAGCTATGACTACCATAGCAGCAGCTACTCCATGGATGAATATCTCCAACGCCTCGACAGAATCCAACGCATGCCAAGTATGATCGGGGACTGTCCCAATTTCCCCAACGTGCACGAGGTTCTCAACAACAAGCCTACGAACAAGCCTAACAACAAAGACAAACACAAATATCACCAGAAGAACCAACAGAGTCCTGAGAAGAAAGTTCACTTTGCTGAAAAAGATACAAAGGAGGCTGATGCTGGTAAGCATGACGTGGAGGAGAAGTCGATCGATGTGGAAGCAGATGGATTTATCAAGCAGAAGCACAAGGGGTTTTCGCTTTGCAAATGGGGCACCTTCAAGGCCTATTGAAGACTGAAATTGACTCAGTATGTCATGACAGGCTTACACGTATTTATGTCTGATATTATCGTGTTATACTAGGATTTTATATAAATAAGATGCCTGTCTTCTGCATCTATAGCCTGTAAAATTCTAAGTGGTATCTTCCAGTACTATACATCAGTAATGAAAACCTATCAGATTTGTCTCTATTTCTTCATAGTTCTTGTCCTTAATATTTGATGGTTTAGGGCAATCCATGAATCTTGTATCTTGCTTTACTATATTTAGCCTTCTGTTTCTTAGCATAAACACGATTCATACTTTCTTACTAGTCATAGGTCATCTAAGATTCAATTTTATGGTCAAGTTAGTTTTCAGCTCCAACTAAGATATGCATGAGATTCATTTTCACGGTCACCTTGGTTTTCAGCTTCAATTTATACATGTTATCTTCTTGAGATGGTAAAACAGTAACCAGATAAGCTTACGAATCAATATCTTAGGTACTTAGGTTGACAGCAAGCCTCAACTCATCTTCATATCGACTCGATAATCGACTGAATGACACAAGCACCTACAGTCTTCCCACCTTCTTTGATAGCAAACCTCATCCCCTGCCCACAAGCAACCGGTGCAATAAGCTCAACCTCCATTTTCACATGATCACCGGGTATCACCATCTTCGACTCCTCATCCTGATCATTCATGATCCTGACCACAGCCCCCGTCACGAGTAGTCCTCATGTAAAGCTGAGGCCTATAGTTCGTGAAGAAAGGGGAATGCCTCCCACCTTCCTCCTCCTTCAACGCCTAAACCACCACCATAAACTTATTGTGAGGCGTAACCATGCCAGGCTTAGCCAGCACCATCCCCCTCTGAATATCAGCCTTCTGAACACCTCTCAACAACAACCCTACCCCACATTATCTCCGCCCAGGGCCTCCTCCAACGTCTTCTGAAACATCTCCCCCATTATAATCGTGTTCCTTGTCTTCTTCAACCAAAAATGCCCACAGTATCCCCAATCTTGACCGTCCCCCTCTCCACAGTCCCCTACCAGTAATCGAGAAAACATCCTCTACCGCCATCAGAAACGGCAAATCAGTCCTTCTCTGCGGAGTGGGAAATGTAGCCATCCATCTCATCCATTAGCTGATAAATTTTATCAACCCACTCATTCTCCCCTCTTTTAATCTTAGGGTTCTCAATCAAAGCATTCAAAGCTAGTAATGCAGAGCCAGAATAATCGGAATATCTTCACCAGGAAATTCATGAGTGGAAAGCAATTCCCTCACCTCCAATTCCACCAGCTGCAGCAACTCCTCATCATCAACCTGATCCTGTTTATTCAAAAAAACTACCATATTCGGAACCCCGACCTGCTTCGCGAGCAAAATGTGCTCCTTCGTCTGCGGCAGGGGCCATCAGCGCCGGAGACGACGAGGATTGCGCTGTCCATCTGCGCGACGCTGGTGATCATGTTCTTCACATAGTCGGCGTGGCCGGTGCAGTCCACGTGGGCGTAGTGGCAGTTCTCCGTCTTGTACTCAACGGTGGCGGTGTTGATCGTGATGCCGCGCTTCAGCTCCTCGGGAGCGGCGTCGATCTCCTCGTATCTCTTCGGGGCAGAGTTTCCGAGGGAAACCAGCGCCATCGTGAGCGCGGCGGTGAGGGTGGTTTTGCCATGATCGACGTGAGGCTTCTTGCGCTCGAACTTGCCGCGGGCGGAGCGGGGTGGGGGTGGCGGCGGCGAGGTTGTGGAAAAAGATGTTTTCGTAAGTCCAATATGCGATCACATTTGAATCTATCTGCCACAATATTATAATCCAACTGAACCATCTACACAAGTATATGGTAATAAAATATATTTTTTCAGATAATTCCATTGAAAAAAACCCTCTCTGTATAGCAAAGAAATACAACCAGCTACGGGAGCACAAAATACCAGCTACAGAAAATGGTATCGTTAATTAAGCAAGCATACATTATACATTATTATTCATCAGCTGAGCTTTGCTTCGTCTTCACAAAGCAGTTGCAGTCGACATCAATCTGGACTTGAATCCTAAGGGAAGGATGATAATTTCATGCAAACATCTAAAACTATTTTTCTGCTGATGATTTAGAAGTATCATAAACGCGAAATAGGGGTAGCTTCTTGTTCAATTCGCGCCATATATCTTTGCGTTGCACACTCGAATAATCCTGTGATGAGCCTCCTCCGGCAGGTCCTTCAGAAGATCCAGAACGGCTTCTTTGTGCTTCTGCTTCAGATCGTTCAGCTCTTTGAACTGCTCGTCCAGCAAACAGTCGAGTTTCTTGAGAACAGCTTTGATGTCACCCGCATCACTTCCACATGGAGACGAGTTCTCTTTTTCTTCCACTGGTCGAGGAGGCCTGCTTTCAGGTGCGTCAAGGAGCCGGTCAACTTCACCAAATTGAAACTCGCTAGGTGCAGAAGCTGGTTCCTGCTTGTTGCCATCTTCGTGATCAGAGTCACATTCCACGTGTCTGAGAGGCGAAACATCATGAGAGATGCTAATATCTTTATGGCTGAATGGTGATTGTGACATTACTTCAGACCAGGTGTCTCCAGATGCGGTTGAATCTGTTGACATCAAGTGAGACCGGCCTGGCTTTAGCGGTGAGCATCCGCCACAAGCCTTGGGCGAATCAGACCAATATTTCCTACCTGAGGGGAGTCTTTCCAAAACAAGAGGGCCAGAATGAGGAGTTTCATGCATCGTGGGAGATGCATCTCCGTGTCCTCCAGGTATACCAAATTCAATCATTGTTTGACCACCAAAACTGTCGCTGTTTGCAAGCCCTCTAGGTGTCCAATCAGGAATGAGGGATTGGAATTCAGAATCGATCATTGCAGCAATAACTGAGACATCATGATCTGTCAAATCCAGCTCTTCAACCATTTCACTAGCTACAGCAATGGAAGTATCCGCCTCGACATCAAATGGAAAGTGAATGTTCCGTATATGTCCTGAATGGATAAAGCAAGCCACTGTGCATTCAAGGACAACGAGCACTAAATGCAGCAAATGGGAAACAGTGATATCAATAACCTGATGCATCTGCAATTCGAAGCTTCAAAAATATCGTATTATGGTCTTTCCTTTGACCCTGCAGTGTGAAGTCCCGACTACCCTCAAATCCAGAGTCATGGTGGTTTTCGCCATTATCAAACCAGTTGCCATTAACATCTGCAAATACAGATGGTGGAAAGCACTTGCCATAATAACCAGAAAATAATATATAAAAAAAAGGTTAGAACTGAAATAAAGGCTAGAAATTGAAACCTGCAGTGGTAGATTGTGGCCACAGTGAACGACCTAAACTTTCCTCATCAGATCTTAAGAATGGATCCATCAGTAATTCTTTGGCTGACAAACGATCAGGGGCTTTTGTGATGCATTTTTCTATGAACTCCCGGATAGAAGGATCCTTCACTTTTTTTAATGATGCAGGCTTGATTCCCTTTTAACCAATTCAAGAATTCAGTGGAAAGGTGCACAAAAGAAAGTTAATCAATTAGCTATCCTCAGTCCATATCTGGATTCTGAAATTAATTTTCAAAACTAAAAGTATATGGTTTCTGTTTTTATTATTTCAAAAGTAAAACTTACAGTGGAAGAAGAAAATAAAATAACTATGCAGCAGAGAAAATGAGAAAATCAAGTTGCAGAGCCTGCTGATAAAAGTGACCTTTAAACTAATAAAGAATGTGTCCAGCGATTAACAACGCGAGAAACAGAACAAGATATTAGGAACTGGCTTTCTTTACCATTATTTTGTGTCATCATTTCTTCGGTTTTATCCTGTTCTTGTATTGTATCTGGCTATTTACTCCTTATTTTTCTTTTCTTTTTTCTGTAGTAACAGATAATAAATGCTGAAGGGCATAATTGTGGTATAATACAAGCTTCCACTTAAAGCAGACAAATGAAAAGATAAAAAACAAACTACAGACAGTAAAATCAATATCGACTTACTGCTGTCACTTTTTTGTATATCTGAGCACCGTTGGAGCATTCCACATACGGATACTCAAAGGTGACTAGTTCTATCAAGCACATACCAAACGCATATATATCTACAAGTTCGTTGTATTGTTCCTCATAAAGCTCCGGTGCCATGAATTCCGGAGTACCTATCTCAGGATCACATTTTACCTTAAACCATAAAATTCAAGCATAAACCCAACTAAAGTTATTATCAACTAGCTTACCTATAACACTGTGAGCTGAACGTGCTTGCTGTAGGATAGCAGCCATCCCAAGATCACCAATTTTCACCTCTCCTTGATTCCCATTGACAAAAATATTATCACATTTCAAGTCACGATGAATAACTGGAGGATCATGACGGTGAAGATATGAAAGCCCTTCTAAGATTTGCCTAGACCATTTCTTCAATGCCCTCACATCAACATGCTTGTGTTTCTTCCTATACCTAAACAACACGAAAACCAACTAGAGCTGCTAAGCTCCTACTCAAGGATATCAAAAGATTCATGACGAAGCTACTGAAAATCCAACGTACTGTCTTAGAGTCCCAGACACGAAAATCTCAGTAATGAAGTTGACATGCTCGTTCTTTGTATCGACCCATGAGTTGTAAAACTTGATAATGTTCTTGTGCTTGAGAGTTTTCAGCAGGTGAACTTCAGAAAACAACCTCTCCAAATCAACAGATTTCTTACAGAGATCAGAAAGTTTCACTTGATTCCAAGCCACCTCTATGCCTTCCAACTCATCAAAAGCCCTATATCTAAATTCCAACAATAAAGTAATGGGTTAGCAAAAACGAAATGTTCCATGTTTAGTAGAAATTATCAAATCACATTAAATTCCATACACTTTTTTAAAAGCCCCTTTTCCTAGCACTTCCTTATACTGCAAAAACAACACGAACATAACTAAATTAACTAATTTACCGCTAAGAAAAAGAAACAAAAGGAACCAAAACTCAAAATCACAACAACATTAAAGAATGCAATGTTAGCCATAAAACCACAATCTTTATCAACATAATTTTACACAAACTACAGAAATTGCACGAACCCGACCGTAGCGACCGGAGGGATCCACCTCGACGAATTCGGGCACATTATCATAATCGTCGGATTCGGGCTCCGACGCCGAGTCTTGCACCATTTTTGTGCCTAATTCAACGAAAACAATGCGGAACCAAAAAAGAACTCTGATTGGGATCTACTACTTAAATTATTGGAAAAATCTACTGCCTTTGCCGCAATTCGTTGGCCGAATTCGAATGCTACATAGTCGCGGCTTTGAGCAATGAAACAGACAGTGACAATTCGAATTTGCGAACGTATCAAATTTGAAGGATTGGAGTTCGATGACGTAAACTGGTTTTTGTTTGATAGGGGCGACAAGTCTACGTCGGTTATGTATATCATCTGCCTAATATGTATGTTATATACATTTATATATTTGCCTATTTTAGTTGTCTAATGGATTCATTGTTGATGAAGTATACCAACTTTCCAATTTTATAATTTTCCCATAATTTTTGAAACGTTGATATTGTCGCTTTTTAATTTTATTGCAAACTTAACATCTCTATTTTTTTAAAAATTTGTTAAAAATCAACATATCGAACATATTATCGACTCAATTAAAGGTATAAAAGTGCAGACTTAACATCTCTAATTTTTTTAAATTGTTAAAAATTGACATATCGAACATAATATAACCAGAGTTTAACTAAGAAGCTCAAGTCATGACTCCCTAATTTATATTTGTACTCATGTCATGTTCTCAAAAAATTCTTATTTGAATATAATATTTGTACGCAAGTAGCCGTAGATATATTGTGTATTTGTTTTTAGGATTAATTAATTGCTAAAAAAATTAGGAAGTTTACCTCTAATTTAGTTTTCAACAAATTTTATAAATTGTTGCAAAGAAAAACACCATTTTTTATTTGTAGCAAAATAAATGTATTTAATACATTTTAATAATAATATTTTAACTTCAATATTCATATTACTTCGTTCATAAGTTGCGAGTAAATATTATACTTTCTTATAAAATATATCACGTCATTTTTCCGGTCATAGTAAAGTGTGTCTATTTTGATATAAATTGAGTGAGAAATGATGTTATTATTACAATAATTTATAGAAAAAAAAGGGTCAAAAGTGAAAATTTGATCAATTTTCATTAAAAAAAAATAAAAAAATAAATTTGCGTCCCTCCAAAATAGATGAATACAGAGAGATGGTTACAAATAATCGTCATCCAATTTCTTCTCAAATATCATTTGTCCCGCTTCCCCAGAAATTATAGAATCTGTAACTAATGAGCTTCAGTCCTTACGAAAAACTCTCTTAAGATTGGACCAGCAGCTCGAAGAATGTCAATGCTTTCGACGAGCAAATCAAAGGGCAGTGTGTAGATTAGAACATGTGCTCGAATCGCAATTCTCAAATCAGATTCTCTCACAATATGAAGAAGGGATTAGCAGAGATATTCAATTCTCCATCTATCTGCAGGAACCCGAGCACAAAATTCGTTTACTCGTCGAAATGTTGAAGGAGATGGGGCCGGACTACATCCAGCAATTAGACAACCCTAAATTACTCAAAGACGCCGGCGATGGTGATGGCGATGGTGATAATGAAATTGCTGCTCCATAAAAAATTGGTCCTAGTGGAGATGAGTCAAAGATGGTTGGATTGTCTGATAAACTCCTCGAGATTAAAGATCGGTTTAAACGTGTTGTGATCCCGATAACTGGGATGATCATAATGCAAGAAAGATTCTGATTACAACTAGGTTAGACCATGTAGGTCGAGATGCTAACAAAATTGCCAATATGCGATTGCTGACCAAGGACGAAAGTTGGGATCTTCTTCGTGAGAACGTGTTTGGTGAAGAGCTATGCCCTTACGAGCTCGAGAACTTAGCATCAAGCCTTTTGAGGCTCCTTCATATATGCCTATGGAGATATGGGATATGAAGGAACTAAAGCATCTTGGGAAGCAATCTACTAGATCCTTGTGGCGCTTCCCTACCGAACCTCTCAACACTTTTAGATGTAAGTGCTCTCAGCTATACAGAGGCCATTTTTGAAGCAATTCCTAATCTGAGGAAGTTAGGAGTTCAGATTGAGTCTGAGCCGGATTCTGCTAAGCCATTGAGTTTCTTTGATCGGATTTCCAATTTGAAATAAATGTGTTGTCGTAAATCCTGAACTCATGTTGTCTGCGTTTGCTCTCCGGCCGGATCTTCTTTCTGCATTCATATTAATTAGTTCTTAAGAAGTTGCATTTGAGTGGCTTGGGCTATCCTTGGGAATGTATGAGGGTGATTGGGTCATTGCTGAGTCTTGAAGTCCTCAAATTGCGATGCTACTATGCCTTTCAAGATCCGATATGGATAGTAGAAGAGAAGAGATTTCCGAAACTTGGATATCTTGTAACTGAAGACACTGTTCTTGTGCAATGGTAAGTTAAAGAAGGAGGATGTTCGTCACTTTACTCCTTAAGTATGAAACTATGCTACTTATTGGAGAAGATTCGTGGGACACTTGATTTTGGTTTTGGTTTTGGAAAAATTGAAGTGGTTGGCAGCAACCTTTGGTTATGACTTGCTTTAAGCAATAACATATGCTCACTCTTCATGGGATGATGATAGGAAACTCAAGTAATGCCTCTCTTTATATTATTTTTTATTTGAATTTGTAGTTATATTTAGTGATGTAGATGTGGGTCGTGTGGTGACATGTGTGAGGTTGAAGACCTTTAGTTATAATGGCCGACAGCTGCTGGTAGATTCCTTCCGCCATTCAATAATTGCAATTTCTTTATGCAAATTCAAGAATGAAAAAGTCAGATTGAAGTGGATAAATTTTGTATGCAAATTCTCTCAGGGTCCGTTTGGTAAAATGGATTTGGAATTGATTTGGAATTATAATTATATGGAATTGAATTTGAAGTTTTGGTAT